>JAKSZT010053792.1:4626077-4722739 GCA_026826555.1 Tolypeutes matacus
TCTGTCATTCACTTAAGATTTATTTCTTCAATAAAGGACATGCTAAGTGTATAGAACCAGAGTATTTTAGTTAAGGATGTTTTGCTAACTTGGCCCCAAACTTATTTTACATCAAACTGATTAAACTGAAAAATCATTTTCATGATGTGTAGACATCACTACAATTATACTTTTACATCTTAACTTTTCATTTCTTCTTTCTTTTTTTCTCTTGTGATCTTATTTTTCATACATATTATTACTAATTTTTTTCTGGTAGTATTTTCATTATATTTTGTAGCAGATTTTCTATCATTTTACTGGTGAAACTTTGCTGCTTCAGTACCTCTACAGAACCTTGTAAAATCACTGAGAAAACATGGGAAGTCATAAATTAAAATTTTAAGCTCTGGTTATAAACCTAAATTTAAATTTATTTTATAGATGGTTTGCTATCATTCCTGGAATTTTGTAATCTTTTTTGATAACTTCTAAAATTTTGCACTAAAATATTATTTATATTGATTGCTGGTGTTTGTGGTGCCCCTTTAAATTTTGTTCCCAAGGTGCATGCTGTACTCATCTCACCTTAGTCCTGGACCTGAAAATCAATGCAACTCTACATAGTATATCTACATGCACAACATCATATTATGATGACATTGAAATTCCCAAATTTACTCTTCCCACTGTCATCCCCTTCTCATAAATTGGTGCCATCATACACTCAGTTACTCAGGTCAGAAACCACAGAGGTATCTGTGGTAGTTTGAGGCTTTTGTGGGATCCCAGAAAATTATATTCTTAAATTAATCCATTCCTGTGCATGTGAACCCAGTGTAAGTGGAACATTTGATTAGTTTACTTCAGTTAAGCTCTTTGATTAGATTATTTCAGTAAGGCAGGAGCCAGGGTGGGTCTTAATTCTCTTATTAGAGTCCTTTATAAACAGGATGAAGACAGAGTGAAGAGACTCAGGAGCTCAGAGCGGAGGCTACAGAACCTGAGAGAGAAAGTCACAAGAGCAAGAAGCTGCAATCATTGGAACCCAGGAGAGAGAAAGCCACAGGAGGAGCAGCCAGAAGCTGAAAGTAATGGAGCCTGGAGGAGAAGGCAGAGACCCGTAGATGCCACCACCTTTGTGCCCTGCCATGTGACATGAGTCCAGGATCACTGGTAGCCATGTCTTTGAGGAGAAAATTTTTCCTGATGCCTTGATTTGGACTCAGAACTTTAAGCTTATAAATTAATAAATCCCCATTGTAAAACCCAATCAATATCTGTTATATTGCCTTGCAGCTTTTAACAATCTAAAATAGTATCTCTGACTTATCTTTTTCCTCCACAGTTCACAAATAATCCACATAAAATGTGGTTATAAATAATTCACATATAAATTATCCCAACTGATTTTCTCTTCAAAATATATTCTGCATCCACTTTTTTATTACTTCAACAATCACACCCTAATCCTAGTCTAGACTTGTCTTTCTTCTTAACCCACCCCTTCCTAATCAAGATAAGCCCTAGGAATTTTTATCAAATATAACTCACATAATGCCATTCCTGATTTGGAGTGACATGATCTGTGGATTTCTCTACTATTAAGGTTCACTTTTTGAAAATTGGCTCAGGATTCTAAACAAACACGATATCCAATCATCGTACCCCTTCAGGGGCTTCCCATTTGGATCAAAATAAAATCCAAATTCCTTTCCATACCCCATATCATTACATCTTCTGACTCTAGCCAATCTATCAAATGGTTAGTCCCATGGTTCTTTAAACAAGAGCAAATACAGTTGTATTTTAAATGACACAGAAATTTGAATTTTGATGTTGAAATACAATATCAAGTTTCAACAGTTTTGGCTAATCAGGAAAAAAACCAGATACATTTTCAAGTATATTCTCCTGGGTTTCAACATTTATAACCAATAATTTTTACTACAGGGATGGCAAAGAATACAGGGACAGGATGCTCTCTTAATGGCAAAGATGAGGCAATTCAGACTCTGCATGGACCTTCTACTCCCACAAAGTACTCAGGAAGACATTTATTCCTAAGATGCTAGGAGGAGGTGCTCAAAGCCTGCTTCCTAGTTTCCCTTCCTTTTTACCATCCTTCCTTTCCATTCCTCCTTCCTTCCTGCCCTTCCTTTTCCTTCCCCTTTGTTTATCCCCTGAGAGTTTACCCTGCCAAGAAACTCCCTTTTTTTTTTTTCCAGCTTCACATCCCAGGTCATCATGAGAAGAAGAGAGGAAGATTTCTACCATAGATGTTGCTCCCATGGAATTTAAGGTAACACATTATACTTTGCATGCAAACCAATCATTATATTCATTATAGAAAGTTTTTCTTTTTAAACTAAAAATGTTATCTTAAAATTGTATATTATTTAGTAATTAGAAAAGACTATATCCCAGTGGATTGTTAACCACAATGGAGTTAAATCAAATGGACAATTAGATAAGTTTTAAATTTCCCAGAAAGTATAAAATCAATAATTTTTATTTTAGGCACTGAAAGGAAGTTCATAGTCTGTTATCTCATTTGGTCTAGGCTTGAGGAAATGAGGAAACTAGTAAAGGCAGATGACTCTCAAAGATGTAAGAAAAAAACACTACCAAAAACAGAACCCCATATAATCCATAGTTGAATATATTAAATTTTACACTGCATCCTATCTCCTGATTCATAGCAACATGGTCCTCCTTTTCAAAAACTAAAATCTGTAGAGATGAACCTGATAAAAATGGCACAGTGTTAGCTAATTGTAACCAAGGAAACATTTCTTAAATTCACTGGAAACAAAATACAAAGGCATTCTGGCCGCATAGCAGACTTTTATGTTACTATTAAAGAATTTCATTTTTTTCTCTACAGATTTACAAACAGGTGGCTCTCAGTAGTTAGAGTGGCTTAATGGAGGGCAGAGGAAATGTTCTTGGCTGTTCAGCACCATTATCATCTCTATACAATAGCCATAGTAACATAATTCATGATTTCTTCTCAAAGATTTGTATTCTTTAACTCCTCAGCTCAAAAACAAACAAACAAACAAAAAACAAAACAAAACAAAACAAAACAAAAACCCTCCCTATATTTCTTAAGGAATTGGCTTCTGTCTTAGTTTGGCAGGGCTCCTGTAATGAATACCACAAGCTGCTTGGAATAAGCAAAGGAAACTTAGAATTTATTGTCTCAAGATTTTGGAGGGAAAATCAATGTGTCAGCAGGATGATGCTTTCTCTGAAGTCTCCAGAATTCTGTTAGTGGCTTGCCATCAATTTATACTCTGCCTCCATCACATGGCCATCTCTCTCTCACTCTCCATCTGTCTCCTCCTTGTGTGTCGAAATGTTCTCTGCTTATAAGGACTCCAGTTATACTGGATTAAGGTCTACTCTGATTAATTTTGGCCTCACCTTAACTAATAAACATCTTCATATATCTTATTTACAAATGGGTTCATAGCTGCAGGACCAGGGCTTAGGGCTGGAATATGTCTTTATGGGGACCATGATGCAGTCCATAACAGCTTCATCTTTGCTCAGTAGGCTTTCTTTGAAATATTGGAATTCTTATAATGGATTTTTAAACTTTTCTTAGAAATGAATATATTGATGCAACACATATAAACTACTAAGTTTCCCTTGGTAACAACTGTTTCATTGTTTGTTTTAATGAGGTGAAATGTATGTCACAAAACCTAGAAAGAAAGACACAAAATACTAAAAAAATTAAATTCATTAAAACTAAAAGACCATCTCAATCAACATGTTTAGCATCTCATATGTATTTAACATCAGTTCCAAAATAGTTTCACAGGTGAACTCTTTTGTTTTATAGAATCATCACTTATTCCAGAAATATTGCTACTTGTAGAGCTGGTGTGTTCCTTTGTTCACTTTTAAACCATATATATGTATATGTATATAATTGAAAAAATCTGAAACATCTAATCCTATGGTGTTTGTGATAGATTAAAGCTGGGTGGATCTCAGAAAATCCTGTTCTTAAAGTTAATCCATTCCTGTGTATAAACCTATTGTAGAAGGGACCTTTTGGTTAGATTCAGTTAAATTTAGATCACTTCAGTAGAGCATGACCCAGGGTAGGTCTTAATTGTTTTACTAGAGTCCTTTATAAGCAGAGGAATAAAAAGCCACAAACACTGGGAAAAAAGCTGCAATGTCAGAGAAATGCCTCCAGAAACTGAACTCAATGAACCTGGGAGAGAGAAAAGCCACAAATGGAGCAGCCCTAACAGAACTACCAATGAGGCCTGGTGGAGTGGGGAGAGACGAGCAGATACTGCCTTGTGCCTGATCGCTCACAGCTGCAGCTCAGTGAGAAAGCATACTTCATGAGGCCTCGATTTGGACACTTGCATGGCCTCAGAACTGTAAACTTTAAGCCTAATAAATTCCCATAGTAAAAGCCAACTCATTTCTGGTATATTGTTCCCAGCAGCTTTTAGCAAACTGACAGTTTTGATAAAGGTTTTCTGGATGGTTAAGAGTGAATAGGTTATTTTTTTATTTTTTAATTTATATATATCTAAATCACTTGAATTTTAACAAATAGCATACACTGTATTTGCAAATAAAAACAAAAATTAAAGCAATTTTTTATGCAAAGCAAAATCTAAAACAAGAGTCATATAGACTAACCATAGCAAAACATTTATCATTTAAGGCTTCATTAAAAGTCATCCTTTGCAAGTTTAAGAAATCATAATCAGCTTGTATTAAAAAAGCAATGATGTCTTCAAAATGTAATATGTAGGAAACTTAAAAATACTAGCTAAAACTACCATATAATTTATAGCTTATCAGTAGAAATATGATCTGATCCACAAATGAAAGTCACATATGCAACTTAAAATATTCTATCAATCACATAAAAGCACAAATAAAAAGATGAACTTATTTGTAATAACGTATTTTATTTAAACCCATTCACCTAAAATATTATCTTTTCAACATGCACTCTATTAAAAATTATTGAGATACTTTACATTCTTTTCACAGTACTAAGTGTTTGAAATATAGCTTATATTTCACATTTATAGGATATTTTAATTCAGATTGCTCATATTTCAAGGGCTCAGTAATTATATATATGGCTAGTGGTTACCATATGGAACAACATAGACTTAAGAGGTTGAGAATTAAGCCTTTATGACAATTACTTGAAAATTCTCAACAGGCACCCTCAAAGTGTTATTTACCTGAAGATTTACAAATATATATATTACCAGGTTGCATTTTAAAGGTATAGCTTACTTTTCAAAGTTAAAAAAAAAAAACCTAGTCTTATAAATTATGCTTTATGTGACATTTAAATTTGATATAAACTGAAATTCATATTTAAATAGAAATCATTCAGGAAATTGCTTCAAGAAAAATACTGGAATAGATAGTGTGAGGTTCTTCCTTATGATAATAGGTCTATATTCTAGATAAATCACAAGAAACATACTTTGCATTGCAATGCTGAAAATAAGGAAGGAAAATCTTCAAGGTAAACAGAAAGGAAACATGAAATAAGAATCATCTGGTGAGCAAAGAGTATATTAACTATAGTTAGGAGATCCAGCTAACCTTGGGACTATCTTCAGTTGGAAAATCTGGTCTTGAGACTTTCACCAGGACTTTCAAAGTCAGAAATATGTTCCTTCTGTAAGGACACTCTTTGGCTCCCAACAGAAACATGAAAATCTCTTTGGAAAAAACCATCTTCAGTTTTGTTTCTCAAGATACTCCCAGATTAAGTTTAATCAAAGATGAGCTCACAATGAAAAAAATTCCAAACAAACAACAAACATGACAGCTGAAAGGATATATAGTTGAATTAAGCCCCAATGACTTCAGGTGTCAAAATTATTATCTTGATTATATAGCACAGAAAAGAAGAAAGATATAATAGTTGCATTTTTAAATATATAAGGAATAAGAAACTGTCAAAAGATAAGAAAAATATCAGATAGAAATTTTATAAATGAAAATATAATTATTCTGTACTTAAATATTATTATATATTTAAATATATTTTAAATATTATTTTAAAAATCCAATGGAAAGTTCAAGCCACAGAGATGGTTAATGAATTGGAAGACATATATGAAGAAAGTATCCTACTTGCAACATAGATAAAAAATGTAATGGAAATTATGAAAAAAGAGTAAGAGACATAGGGTGCATTATTTTTATCTATTATAAAAATGTTTAATATATATTTTCAGAATTCTTGGTGAGAATTGGGAGTATTAGCAGAAGAAATATTTGAAGAGCTAGAACTGATGAGACTTCTTATTTCACAGATAGAGGAAGGAAACCCAACTTAAATCAAGGAAGAGAAAAAGCATCCCATCCCCAAATTAAGTGAAACCACAAGTTAAAATCTTAAAATTAGCCAGGGAGAAAAAAAAAAGAGATTATCTACAAAGAAACAATAATTAGATTGGCAGCTAACATCACAGCAGCAACACTAGAAGCCAGAAAACATTGATATAATATCTTAAGAGATGTTAGAGAAAATAACTTTTAACTAGAATTGTGTAGCCAGAAAAATGATCTTTCAAGACAAGGTCATATTAAATTTTTTAAAAATGACATCCAGCAGATCTTTACTAAATGTCCAGCTAATGCTACACTTTAGAAAGGAAGAAATGAACCCAGGAGTGAAATAGCATTATGCAGAAAGGATATGCAAGCACAGAAATTAGATAATATATAGGTAAACCTAAACAAACATTGTCTGTATAAAATATGGATGTCTTCCCTGTAAGCATATTAAAAGATACAATTTAAATATTGGACAATTATGGCATGTGAGTGAGGATGAAAGTGATTTTTATTAAAATATTTTATAAATTTTTAATGTTTGGGAGGTTAAGAAATGAATTGTCTTTAGTCTTTGTTGAACTTACAACATTATTTTTATGAGCAAGAGATATACAATGGAAATAGAATTTATATCTTTAAACTTGTAATAAAGAAGCTGCTATGAACAATGGTGTGCAAATATCTGATCGAGTCCATGCTTTCAGTTCTTTTGGGTATATACCTAGTAGTGGGATTGCCAGGTCATAGTAGTTCTATACTTAACTTTCTGAGGAACCACAAACTGTCTTCCACAGCAGCTGCACCATTTTCCATTGCCATCGGCAATGAGTGAGTGTTTCTATTTCTCAACATCTTCTCCAACACTTGTTATTTTATGTTTGTTGTTTTTTTTAATGGCTGTCATTCTAATGTGTGTGAAATGGTATCTCATGGGATTTTGATTTGCATTCCCTCGATGACCAATGATGTTGAGCATCTTTTCATGTGCTTTCTGGCCATTTTTATATCTTCTAGGAGGTAGATTCAAGTCTTTCGACCATTTTTAATTGATTTTGGTGTTTTGTTTTTTTTTTTTTTTTTTTTTTTTTTTTTTGTCTTTTTGTTGTTAAGTTGGAGGATTTCTTTAAACATTTTGGATATTAATCCTTTATCAGATATGTAACTTCCAAATATTTTCTCCCTTAGAGGTACAAAAGTTTTAATAATGATGAGGTCCCATTTTTCTATTATTTTCTTTTGTTGCTTGTGCTTTTGTTGTAAAGTCCAAGAAACCATTGCCTAATACAAGGTCCTGAAGATGCTTCCCTACATCTTCTTTTTGGAGTTTGATATTGTTGGCTCTCATATTTAGGCCTCTGATCCTTTTTGAGTTGACTTTTGTATAATGTGTCAGGTAGAGTGTACACCAAAAATTTGATAATCTAAATGAAGTATAAATAAGCCTAGAAACACACAACTGACTAAATGGACTCAAGAAGAAAGAAAAAACCTCACTAGATCTATTAAAAAGTGCCAAGGTGGAATGAATCATCAAAAACCTTTCACCAAAGGAAAGTTTAGGACCAGATGGTTTCACAGGTGAATTCAATGAAACATTTTAAGATTTAACACCAATATTTCTAAATTCTTCAAAATAATTAAAGAGCCAGGAAAACTTTCTAATTAATTCTGTGAGGCCAGCATTGTGTTGATAACAAAGCCATAATAAGACATCTCAAGAAAAGAAAATTAGTCGGTAAGGACAAATATCATACAACATGGTTTACACAATGTATATAGAAATAGCAAATTTTCTGATACAAAAAAGTAGATTAGAGGTTACCCGGTGATAGGGGATATATGGGAAAGGGGAGTTATTTCTTGCTAGGTATAGATTGTTTATATAAAAAAAAGAAACTTTATACCTTAGTCTAAAGACAAAAACAAAACAAAACATTAAAGAAATTGTAAGCAAATATTGATTTCTAATGAGAGGTTTGTTCTTGGTATTGGGCGGCAATGATGAAAGTAATTAGGAAAGGATGGAGCAAATGAATAAATATATTGATGCTATTTAAAATTGACTATCAAATTATTATTTATCAATTTATTTTCACCTCCACATCTACTTTTCATTACCCTACTTTGTTATACTGGAGCTGCACTCTCTAAATATTTCCTTTTGTCCATTAGCATTATGTTAAAGGTTTGTCAGCAGAGGGGGATGAAGGGACACTGCAGGAGGAAGGAACTTCTCTATTGCTGGTGTGCTTTCTTCTCTTCATACTCCTGGGGTAATTGGGAGTGGGCAAGAAACCAGTAACACTCATGCCCCTAATAAATTTCAGCAGTACCCCCACAGGTGGCTTCCCAGCAGGTTCCACGATTTTCCAAATGAATTCAGCAGTAGCTTGTGGTCAGTTTCCTGAAGAGTTCATTTGGAGACCTGCAGCTTCCCAAAGATATCTTTCTGATGAGTTCTGGCAACTAGACGTGTAGTGGTACCCAAGTAAGCAGTTTCCTGTGTGCCACCCTTGGCCTGTGGTGCCTCAGCAAACTTATTCACTCTTCTGCGGTTTGCAGTCCACACCCTCATTTAAGAGATCTGAATCTCAGCCTTGGATGAGGTGTGGGGACCAGGGGCTCTTCCAACTCTGTTCCTTCTTTGGAGTACTCTGTCTTAGCCCTAGACATAATGATTTCTCCTTATATCTGTGATTCCTGCATTTGTGAAGAATTCTTTTTTTACCTTATTAGATAATTCCCTGTTACTAGTTAATAATTCTTCATATTAAACATTCCCTAGTCAAATTATTGTGGTTTACACCTTCTAAGGCAGGGGTTCTTAATCAGGAATCTGTGAGCTTGAATTGAAATTTAAAAAAAAAAATTGTCTTGTAGGTACGTGTCGGTGTGGGTATGATATATATATTAAATAATACACAGTATAGTGTGGACTTAGTAAGGGGTCCATGGTTTCACCTGACTGGCAAAGGGATCTGTGGAACAAAAAAGGTTAAGAACCCTTGTTCTAAGGGACAATGACTCACAGTGTTGAAGAAAGGAATTACACGTAGAGAAAGGTGGTAAACTAGACTGACACTTTCTGTGTTGAATTTGAATTCCTGATACTGGCATAAACCTAGGGATTTTTAGTAGATTAGAAAGATGATAGATGATAGATATAGATAAATGTAGATATAGATATACCTTCCTTGAAATATATATATACACACATATAAATATCTTTATATCTACATTTATATTTTATAAGTTTAGTCCACTAAAAAAAATCTAGAAATAGAGCCAATAATAAAGATCACATCTAGTGCCCAGATCTTGGTTTCTACATATCATTAACATTAAGATGAACCAGAACATCTTGGAGAAAAGACTGGTTTCAGAACTTATTTTTTAATCAGTGATACACTGACTATTCCCTCTCCTCAAGCTCCATCTCTTCTCATCCAGTGATTCTTTTTCTTTTGTTTATAAAACAATGTTTCTAACTTTCCTTAACCTGGGAACATCCCAGGTAGAACTCCTTTCCTTCCCGCAACTACTACAGTCCTTGCTTGAAAGAGCAAATGTGAAAATTCATTGGTTACCTCTGCATCTCAAACCCACTCACCTCTTAATTGCAATCTGCTTTCTGAATCAAATTCTTTGAAGTACCATCAATTAGCTACTTTTTTTGCAAAACACATTGTACTTCTTCCTGATGTCTAATCAACATTTAATACTGTTTCTGGTAGTGCACATTTGTCCCTCTCTTGGAATTGATAGCACTGGGCTATCCTGGTTCATTCTATGACTCTAGTTACTCCACTGTTTTTGCAAACATTGGCTTTAAATCTTATTACTTTTTATAAATTATTTGGATAGCTTCTCTTTCCCCAAATAGCTATACATTCTTTATATTTGCTTTATAATCAAACAATTGGAGGGAACCACAACTATGATCAAGTCGAAACCATCATTTTATTCTTCAATACACATCTATAATGACTCTGTTGAGATATCACCTAGATTTTTGGGTAGCTAAATTTGTAGGGCATTTATGATGTGGCAAGAATTATATAGGTTAAATGCTTAATGAATACATTGAATACCATAGCCCTATTAAAGTTGATGCTTAATTAATTTTCCTATTTTAAATATGAAGAACTAGAAGCTTAGAAGTTAAGTAGCTTGCAATTGTTAACACACTTAGAGTTTAAATACAGATCCTGGAGATATGGTTTTACCTATTCTACACACTGCCTTGCTTAAAATTTTTCCTTCTGGATCAGTCCCTTCTATTTTCAGAAAGCTTTAGAAAGCTATTTATTATGTCAAATTCTGTCCTCCCAGTAGTTTCTACTGTTGACACTAGCTCTCCTTCTGTAAGAATGCAGAGGATGGCTATTTGCTCTTTCATGTTACTGCCTTTAAGTATGTGAAGACAGTTATCACACCTCCCTTAATTAGTTCTTTTCGATTCTAGGTTCAAAATCCTCAGAACCTTCATCCATTCACCACCTCACATGGTTTTAATTACTTTACCCTCCTGGCTTTCTTCTGTACATGTTTCATTTTGTAATATTTTTCAAAATATCACTGCTCACAATTGAGTCTAATATGCTATTTGTGGTGTGGCCCAATTATGAGTATTTATGCTATTCCATCTGCCAGGAATACTATTTCCCTTAAATCATCTCCCATTGGAATCCTTTATTGGCCCTTCAAATATCTGGTTTAACTGTTACTTATTCTATGAAATTTGTTCTGTCCCTAAAGCTGGAATTTTCCTCCTAAATTCTATAAATTATTTGAGCACTTCACATTTCTTTTGACATTACCAAACTCTGTTTTGTATTTTACTTGCTTATATGCATATTTCATCTCTCCTAGTAATCATAAATTCACTGAGAAAGAAGACCAAGTCTCCATCTTTCTTTTTCCCACAGTATATAAAGTACTGCACTCTCTTACAAGAGTTCTTATATGTTGA
Organism: Tolypeutes matacus; assembly: GCA_026826555.1. Classification (NCBI taxonomy): domain Eukaryota; kingdom Metazoa; phylum Chordata; class Mammalia; order Cingulata; family Chlamyphoridae; genus Tolypeutes; species Tolypeutes matacus. Next base: position 4,637,383 of record JAKSZT010053792.1, read on the forward strand.
TAAGTTCTCAAAACATAGTATGGCTCAGGACATTGATACAGCAGTACTATGCTAGTATCTGGCACATGGTAGAATCACAATAAATTTTTACTTAATCAGGTACAAAATAAAAGTAATTGGTTTTACATTCAATATATTTAGGTGATACAAATGTAATATTTGAAAAATTATCTTTCTCATAATAAACTCTAGATGTTTTTATTAAACCTATTCTCTGAGGTCTGGATTTTTTTCCAATCATGGAAACAGTGATTAAATGAAATATTTCCCTTATATTGCAATATTTTCTATTATATAAACACCACCTCAGGATTTATCTAATGAAATACAAAAATAAATCTTATAATTTAAATAGACATTTGTGAAATTCTTAGAATTAAGCTAAAAATACTTTCATATTCAAAGAACTAAAGAAAATGCACCTACAGACACTCTTCTAAAGGTAAAGTTAGGCTTTTATCAGTTGCAAACACAACCAAAAGGTGAAAAAGAAACATGCCATCATTTGGAGTTTAGACCTCTGCCTTTAAAGCAAATGACAGAATCAGAATCTGACTTTGCTGTTAGACTTTTTTTTTTGTAGTTCATATTGGAACAAATTTGGACACTTTCTCAACATTGACAATTTACTACTAGAAGGAAGAGAAACATGGAATTTATAAGTTCTGATGACAGGCTTTTTGGTAACATTTTTAATATGAAAAGACTGACAACACAAATGCTAAACCTGGCATCATCTGCTTCTCTCCCTGTGCTTTTCTGTGTTTTCTATTAAAACAGTGTACACTTTGTAAAGCAATATAATCATTCCCTGGCACAGAGCTTGCAGTAATATATAATTAGTACATATTTTCTAGATTCCTAATGCTCACTTGGTTTAACAAAAGCCTTGGGAGAACTAGAATTCAATTCATTTGGGAGAGTCTAGAAAGGGAGGGGTGAAAGGCAAATAAACCACCCTTGAAAAAATTCTAACTCTGAAATCTGGCTTTTTCTTGAAGGAAAGATCACTCAAAGTCAGTGAAATTGAAATCTCGTGGTAATGACCTGATAGCCCCATGCTCTCGGTGTCATGGGGAGTGTTAGCATATTATGAGATTGCACACCCTGAAGTGTTAAGAGCCCCAGAAATGGAAGCCAGGAAATTTGCCTGTAGAATGAAGATTTCATAGTATGAGTGAAAGCTGCTCTTGCTTTGCTGTAACAATCAGCCCAGCCAACTGTTTAGATGCTCTCCATTATGTGAGTGTTGGCTGGGGATGGCTGTCACTAAGAGATTTCCTTTCAGCTTACACTGGGTAACCGTGAGAGTTCACTGACTTGACTGACAGTTAGACAAGCCTGCCTTCTCTTTCTAAGAAACAAGAGAGTGACCTGAAGGCTGTCGAAATATATGGGGCACTGAAAACCAGGGATGTAACTTGAACCCCAACTCATAAAGTTCTACACATCCCCTCAAAGATTAGCTTGAGTCCATAACACTACTGTCACAGCATCAAAAATAGGGCCTTAGGTTAACAGCCAGTTATAACAGATTCAGACGTATCAGGATTTATCTCATTCTTCAAAATGTAACTGCTAACCACACCTGCTCAGGTAGACCCATGCTAATCCTTCCCTATTCCAAGCAAATGGAATTCATGTGATTATTAATTTTTAGGGGCTAGTTTAATGGTCTTCCAGGGGCAATTCCCAAATATTTAGTATATAAAAAAAAATCTTCATAGGTCCAGAGGTAACTAGTGCTGCTGATAAATTTAATACTATCATGTCAGCCCAGAAGACATCAGGTGTTTTGTTTGTCCAGACTTGAAGAGTAGTCTCTAGTTTCTAAAATACAACCAAATATAGTAGCTTCACCAGGGTTTAAGTTTAACAAAATAATAACTATTCTTAACTGAAAAGATTTTGCTTATATAAAAAAGAAAAAAAACAAAAAAATGAGGTTTTAAAATTTTGCATATAACATAGCTTTTGTTTTATTCTGCCTATTAACTTGATAGTCAATATAAAACTTATAAATGCATAAAATTTAAAATCATCAATGAGGCTCAATTGGGTATCCTTATGGGAAAAATTAATATTGCCCTATATTTTATACCATATAAAATCCAATTATAGATGGATCATAGATTTACATGTGATAAAACAATAAAACTCTTAAAAGAAAATAGAAGAATGTATTTATGATGTGGGAGTAGAAAAGAGATCTGAAACAAGTTTCAAAAGTTTTAATTATAAAGAAATATTTGATAAATTTGAATACATTAAACTTAAGGGTTTTTGTTTATCAAAGTCTATTAAGGGAGTTGCAAGGCAAGCAACAAGGAAGGAGAATGTATTTACAATACATATACAGAATATACAGAATATACAGTTAACTACAATTAAATATGCACATGGGAGACAATCCAAGAGAAAAAAATGACAAAATATTTGATCAGGCACTTTATGAAAGAAAATATCTAAATGGCCAATTTATATATATATATATATATATATATATATATATATATATATACACACACACACACATATATACATATATACACATATATATGCATCTATTATATATGTAAAAATATATATTACATAATATAATATATATAATATATTAAACATGCAGAATATCTTCAGACATTGGGGAAATTCAAATTACAGTCCCTCCCCACCAGCAGAATGACCAACATAAAAAAAAAGCACAATACCACATGTTGGATTAGATGTGGAACAACCAAACTCTGGTTTGGCTGGAAATCAAACTCTGGTTTGGCTGGAAAGAGTATAAATGGTTATAATCACTTTGGGAAACTGTTTGCCACATTATATGACTCATCAGTTTTACTCCTAGGAATGTATGCAAATAAATCCATATATTTGCCCACCTCTAGACATGTACTAGAGTGTTCATAGCAGCACTATTAGCCATAGCCTAAAACTCAAAACAACCCAAATATAAATCCACCATAGAAAGGATAAATTGTAGTATATTCAAACAATGGGGTAGAATAAAGAAATATGAACAGACTACAATAATCCACAAAAACATGGATGAATCTCACAACCATATGTCCAGAAAAAGAAGCCAAAATAAAATGAGCATATACTTCAGAATTTCATTTGTATAAAGTTAAAAAATGAACAAAATAAATCTATGGTGTTAAGCATAAGGATAGCATATATTCTCAGCAGGAGTAGGGGTGGATACAGGTGACTTAAAGCAGTTGCGAGAGTGCATTTTGGATTCTGGTAAATGTTCTCCTTTTTTTGTACATTTACTGTAGGAGTAGGGGTGGATACAGGTGACTTAAAGCAGTTGTGAGAGTGCATTTTGGATTCTGGTAATGTTCTCCTTTTTTGTACATTTACTGATTGTATGGGTAGTTTCACTTTGTGAAAATCATTGATTTGTACATTTATTTCTGCACTATTCTAAACAATCATTATACTTCCATGAAATTATTAAAAAATTAAAACGACCTAAATATACTCTTCTTCTTCTCAAAGTAACATGTGAAGACTTCCATTATGAACAAAATGGTATAAGCTTAATGCCTTCCTCCTTCTCTGTCTGGAAATCATAGCAAAGAAACAGAAAAATAACAACAAACAAAAATAAATAACACTAAAATCTCTCTTTTTAGAAAAACTTTTTGATGGTGGCACAAGGATTGTCAAATGTTAGGTCTAAGGAAGCACGAGTCAAAATACATTTCTGGAATAATACTATAAATAGGATAAAAATTATCATCAATTATTCTGTCATATATTTAAAAAAAACATCATAATGAAGCAATCATGTATCAGATGGAAGAACAGAAAGTAATTATACAAGAAGGCAGGAAAAAGATGATAAAACACAATATACTGTAAAATATGAGCAAGCAGAATTCAGGAAGAAAGTGAACTAAGGCAAAACTATCTCATGTTTAGGAAAAAAATGGAAAAAATAAAATTCAGAAAAAAGTAGGAATATACATAAGAAGATGAAGATAAAATTGGAGGAAGAAAAAATAGAATGGACAATACAGACAAGAGAGAAAGGAACAAATAATATAAAGAAAAAAATAAAATAAAATTGAAGCAAAGAAAGAGTTAAAGAATTGGAATGAAACTGATACCTACCAAAGACAAGCAAAGGAGATACAACATACTTCTAATTGAAATCCTCAAAGGGGAAAAAAGAAAAACAAATAAAAATAAAAGAGAGGAATAAATAGAGCAAATATTTTCAAATACAACTCAAGAAAATTTGAATCTAAATACTGAACAAAAACATCATGTACCATACACTGCAAATTTTACCACCCCTAAAAATGATACGGAGGCAAAAACTGTTAAATATACTGGACACTAAAAGTAAGGCACAAATACTTAGCCAGACAGGCAAAAAGATCAAAATTTATGAGTTGAGAAAAACAAGACTGCCCACAAACTTTACCAGAGCAACATTCACTGCAAGAAGACTGAGTAGCAGCACCTACAGGTACTCGAGGAAATCATGTGTGAATCATGGATTTATATCTAACCAAGTTTTCATACTTGTGTAAAGATTGCAGACAGACAATTTGGAACATGTAATAGCTGAGAAACTATTAGGCCCATATGAGCCCTTATGGAAGAAGAATTTCTGCCAACCAAGAGGTGGCTGGAGACCCTGTGGAAGAAGAACTGATATCACATTTTAAAAGGATGGGTAAGTTGTACCAAAACATGCAAATATACAAACTAACAGAAAAAATAAAGTGTTACAATTTTAATATCAGAAAAGTAGAACACAGGCCAAAGGACATTTCACAATGATAAAAGGGGCAATTCATACCACAGATACACAGTTATGGATATTTATGCACCAAATTTCATAGCAGTGACATCTATAAGGCAGAAATTACATGAGATGCAAGGAAAAAGAGAAACAACTATTAGAAGAAAATTCAATTCCCTACTCTCAGTCCAACAAAAATCTAGTAGACAATTAATAAGGATGTTGAAGGCATATTTTACATAATCAGTGAAGTCACTTTCTCTTGATATGTAGGTAGATAGATTGATTTAGATTGAGATGATAGATAGATGATAGCTAGATAGCCAGATAGCTAGATAAATAGAGATAAATACAGAGAGAAAGCTGATATTTTATATCCCACTCTCTACAGAGATAAAAGAAAATCCTTTACATTGAAAACATAAAACATAGACTAACTTTACAACATTCACAAAAATTGTCTGGATATTAGGTCACAGAAATAATCAACTCAAAATTCTAATGTTTATACAAATATATATATAAAAATTCAATGTACATATGATATACAATATAGTATATATATACTACATATAGTACACTATATACACAATATAGTATATCCTATATAAAAATATATATTTATACTATACACACACACACACACACACACTCGCAACTATTTATAAGACCCTGGATGAGCTGTACCTTCCCTATTTCCCCAATACCTCTCTGTCCTATACTCTCCCTTGCTCCTCCATTCCTCTCTACTCCTTGGAAACAGAGGCATTTTCTGCCTCAAGGCTTATTTCTTGTTGTTTTCTCTTTCTGAACTCCTACCCCCAGATAATCATTAAGAGTTTTAATCAAATGTCTTTCCAGTGAGAACTTCTAACCTCTTCTCTGTTACTTTTCTCTTTAGCACTTCCTTCTATCTAATGCATTTATACTTACATAGGAACAAAATCATACTTACTTATCTTAACTATTGTCTGCCTCCCTCATCATGACATAAACGTCAGGAAGGAGATTTTCAATATGCTTTGTTTACTTGTACAACCTTGATTTCTAGAAAGTGACTGGAACTTAGTTGATGCTTAGAAAGAATTTGTCAAATGAATAGCTGAAAGAAAAACACTTAGAATATATGATCAATTATAGACCACACTTAAAAACATCATGGAAAAAAAAGACAAAAATCTAGGAGTAAATAGAATAGGAAATGGCAAGATCTACATTTTAAAAAGAGAAAGAAACCATTACTGAAGAATACAGATGAATTGAAGAGATAGTTTTTATAAACAGATTCATCATTTAAAATATGTTGCTTTATCAGGTTAATGTGATAAATTTAAGGGAATCCCTACTAACATTAACAGATTCTTTCATTGTTTTTGATTTGTTTCTAAACAATGTGATTTGGAAGTTTATATAGAATAAAATATAATATCTAGAATAATATGAAAATTGAAAGCAATAAATATTGACACTAAATATCAAATGTTAAAATGTACTATAATGGTTCAGTTACTGAAAAAGTGAGAATGTCCATAAAGTTTATATGCCTTTAAATTCTGTTTGTGAATTGTTAAATCATTTGAAATTTTCTCTATTTTATACTTTATTTGAGAAGTTTCCTTCAAATATATTCTTCTTCTAACATTTTGAGGTTTTCTTTATTATTTTGATTAATAAATTACATATGGAATTTATTTTAACATTTAAGTACAAGGAGAAAATATATGATACTCTTTCCCTCCAAATATCTTTCCAGTTTTCCCAAAAGCATTTTCAGTTTACAATTTGAACTTTTTGCTTCCTTTGCATATATTAATTTATTATTTCACATTTATAGAATTTATATATATATAAAATCATACATTTGTACATATGAGCATCTTTCTCACTCTCTCTCTTTTCCTCCACAGAGAGTCAGTTTATGAGGGTTTACGTTCCAGGATTTTCTTTTGACACCTCTCTTCTTGGAGGCAACCAATACCACACTTGTTTACTGTATTTTATAATATTTTTAGTATTTCGTTCTCTCTTGTCAGTCTTCCTTTTATAAAGTTTTTGACTATTCTAAATTGTTAATTATTTAATTTAAAATAGAAAATCCTTTTATTAAGTTCTACAAGAAATCCATTGGGATTTTGATATGGAATTTTGATAAACCTGAGAATGAGGTTGAGTAGTTGATGCCTTTATAATATCACTCTTTCCATTTAGGATCATGGTATGCCTCTCTGTATATTTGAGCTTCTTTATATCTCTCAGAGATATGTTTGGTTTTTTGACAGGTCTTACATGTCCTGTCCAGTTGATTCTTAAGCATTTTATATTTTTGTTGCAATTGGGAAAGACCAGAGTTTTGGTTCATAAGTGAGACGGCTCTTCATTGATATTATAATATGTAATACTGGTATAAAAGTTTTCTAGTTACATATTACAAATTTTCAAAAATTTGGCCCATACATTTAAAGCCTGAAAATAAAGCTACTGTGTAAAATAATCTATCATCTCATGTCTAATTGAAGACCATTCAAAATTACATGTCAGTTTTTTAACCATCTTATTCTAGTACATGAATGCTAAATTCAAATGTTATGGTGATTCATTTTATATCTATCCAGTATCAAGTAACAAGACTATAAAAATTCCTTTATGGTTCTACTCAAATTATTAAATATATAAAGACTATGGGAAACCACTTTATCATTTAGTGAATATACTTAACCAATGACTTTCCTTGATAAATAGTGCCAAATAAAGCTGCTGGGGAAGTTATGGACACACTCAGAATCCATCTCCCAGCCCTTGCCTACCCCCCCTCCTTTTCTTTGTGTGCAGATGTTTCAATATGTTTCCATTTCACAAGCCAGAAAAGATGGTCGGCCTAATGGAAAGGCCTGACCGTTTCTTGAACCCAAACCAGTAACAAGCAGCCCCAGCTGCTTATCAGGGTGGGAACTCTGCACAAAAGTTGCTTGATACATGTTTTTTGCTTAGTGGCAGGGTCGTCTCCTCCTGGGGTATAAAACCTTAATTCTAGGGCAGCACAGATCTGTCTTTCCTCTCTAGTGTGAAGTGGGGCATGTGGATCTGCCATCCTCTGACATTGACCAAAGCAGTTGACCTCCCCGTGAGACCAGGCATGACAGGACCCCTTCTCCTGCTCCTTTGGACCTTTTATGCTGTGTAAGTAACAAAGTCGTCCTTTGCTGAAGGCCTTTGTTGTGCCTGAGCCTGTGTTCCCACGATGCACCTTACAGCAACTCACTCCGCAAAAGCCAATGTCTCAAAACTAGATTTTGACCCCCTGGCCAAATGATGACAAATATAAATAAAGTTGCAGGTATATTACATTTCTAATCACTCTTTCCTAGTTTTTGTAAAATGTAAATATATGTTCATAAAAGAAGAAATGGAAATACTAGTCCCTTACCCCCCTTTTATACAGTCCTTTGGAAAACTTGTATTTAGTGATTTATTTACACACATCTGATTAATGTTTGGCAAGAAATGACTTTGGTGAAGGGGGTATAATAAATTATATAGACTAGAGAAAACTGCAGTTTGTAGCCTAAACATGCATTTATATTCACTGTTCTGGGAAAGTTGCCAAATGGGGCATTTTTTGTAGGAAGTTTGGAGAAAGTGATTTTTTGCAAGTGTCAGAAAGGAAAACAAAAGAGCCTACTAAAATAATAAAGGGCATAAAAGTGAAATCTTTTCTTGACAGTTTCACACAAAAAGGACACATCTTTATTAGAATAACTTATACTTAAATAACTTAAAATATTTCACTCTAAATATGAGATTCCTCAGAAAAAGACCTTTCTTAGCCCCTTTATCTCGTTAGGCAATTGAGCATGTTAGACATAGACAGTTTCAGGATAAATTAAAGAAGCAATATTCTTTCAGCAAAATAATTTGGCTTTTCACAAAAATAATGCATCAATATACAAGAACATCAGTTTTCTATTACCTTATAATAAATGACCCCAAAACACAGTGGCTTAAAACAACTATTTCACATGCTTAAGGTATTCTATTAGCAATTTTGGCTGAGCTCAGCTGAGTGGTTCTTCTGTTGGGCTTATCTGTATTCACTCACATAGCTGCAGTCATTGAATGACTTAACTGGGACTAAATGGTGTAGGATGGCTTAACTCACACGACTGGAAGTTGGTGATGACTGTTAGCTAGGCTCTGTTATCTTTGATTGATAAATAGAACCTGACCTTCTTCACATGGTGGCCTCAGTGTTCCAAGAGGCAAAAAGTGGGCTCTGCAAGATCTCATGAGGCCTAGACTTGGAAATCACACAAGGTAATTTCTGCCACATTCTGTTGGTCAAAGCAAGTCACAAGGGCAGCCCAGACTTAAGTCCTGATAAGAACTTAAGGCACAGTGGTGTGAATACGGGGACTGGAAGAATGTTATAGATTTTTGTAAACAATTTGCCATGGTTAGTATTATGGGATTACTAATGAGAGAAAAATTTCAAAAGTATGTGATGTTTTTATCAGAAAATAAATTACTGCGGGAGTGGGGTAATATGTACATTTACTGTGATATTTAATCAATTAAATAAGCCTCAAAATAACTGATGATTCATTTTTTTCCTGAATTTAGAATATCAGCTAAGTCTTTTGCAAATACTTTCCAAGTGTGTATGTGTGTGCACAGATTGTGTGTGTGTGTACATGTATGTGGGTTGGATTTTGGTTTAAAACCTGCCATGACAGTTCCTCAGGAAGCCAAATATAGAACTGCTGTGTGAACCAGCAATCCCTCTACTAGGAATATATTGAAAAGAACTGAAAGCAGGGTTGCGAACAGACATTTGAGCATCGATGTTCATAGTAGCATTATTCACAATTGCCAAAAGATGGAAATAGACCAGTGTCCATCAATTTATGAATGGATAAATAAAATGTGGTACACATATACAATGGGATACTATGTTCTTGTAAGAAGAAATGAAATTGGGATGTATATGATAACATTGATGAACCTTAAAGACATTATTTGAATGAAATAAGCCAGACACAAAAGGACAGATATTGCATGGTCTCACTAATATAAACTAACTACAAAGAGTAAACACATGGATTTAAAATCTAGAGTCTAGGTTACCAGGAGATAGCATGAAGGCTGAGAAGAAGTACTGATGCTTAATGTTTGTAGAATTTTTAATTGGGTTGATTGTAAATGTGTGGAAATGGATAGAGTTGATGGTAACAGATTATATATACTAAGTATTACTAACAATACTGATTTATAGTTGTGACTATGGCTGAAAAGAGTAGTATAGGGATGAAAATGTCAATTGAAAGAAAGTTAGAGAATAATCCAGGGACAGTATAACAAAGTGAACTCAATGGTAGATGAGGGTTGCAGTTAATAGTACAAATACAAGAATGTTCTATGAACTAGAACAAATGTACATCACTATTACAAGGTATTAAGAATATGGTGATGCATGGGAAAAATAAAGTTAATGTAACTAATGGACTACAGATAACAGCAATATTGTAATAATCTTGCATCAATGTCAAAGAAGGTACTATATCAATGTTAAGAGTTAATAATGGGGAGTATGAGATTTTTTTCTATTGGAGTAAGGAAAACTTCTAAAATTTACTGAGGCAATGATAGCACAACTCTAATAAAACTCAGAGCCACTGAGTGTACATTTTGGATGGAGTTTATGAGGCATGGGACTGTATAATGCATCCATGTGGTGGATGATGGACTGTGGTTAATAAAAATATGAGAGTGTTCTCTCATGAGCTATAACAAATGTACAATGCTAATACATGGTATATTAGTCAGTCAAAGGGGTGGTGATGCAAAATACCAGAAATCTGTTGGTTTTATAAAGGGCATTTATTTGGGGTGGAAGCTTACAGTTACCGGGTCATAAAGTATAGGTTACTTTCCTCACCAGAGTCTGTTGCCACATGTTGGAGCAAGATGGCTGCCAACATTCAGCATTCCTCTTCCTCATAAGCCTCCATGGTCAGGCTCTCTAGGCTTCGTCTCTTTCCCTGGAGCTCAATTCTCTCCAGGCTCAGCTGCTTTGTTCGCTCCACAAGGCCAGCTGTGAACTGTCAGGCGAACAGCTTGTCTCTTTTCCAGGGGCCTTCTCTCCTTCCTCACAACCAAGCTCCTCTGTGTGCTTACTTCCTGGGGCTCCAGCTCAAAAACAGCAAACTCCCTTCTCTGCAGTGCTGTTTCTCTTTGAGTCCCTGCCCACCAAGGGGTTGGGAATGCAACATCCTATTGATATGGTCCAATCAAAGCCTTAATCATTATTTAATCAAGTAAAAGTGAAACCTCTGAATCCAATACACTCTAATATGCCCAGAGGAAAAAAACAGTTTACAAACATAACCCAATATTACTTTTTGGAATTCATCAATAATATTAAACTGCTACACTCCACCCTCTGAATTCCAGAAAGACATTACAATATTCAAAAAAACTTTAAATCAGTAACAATGCTGAATACAAAATCATATGACAGTCTTTTTAAAGAATTACTGTTTGTCTTGGGGCAAAGTCCTGTCTGCTGTAGACCTCTGAAACTTACAAAACCATTTATCTGCTTCCAATACACCAATAGACAAAGGATAAACATTTTCATTATCATAAAGAGAAATTGGGAGGGAAACATGACTCATGGGTCCTCTACAGTTCAGTAAACCTGCAGGACATACTTCATTAAATGTGAAGGTCTGAGAGTCATTCTTAAGATGATGGTTTCTTCTCCTTGGGGGTCACATGGGGACCCAGCCTTTCCACAAGCTTGCCTAATGGTGATTTTCTTGGTTCCACCCTCATCAAGCCTCTGGGTGTCAACCAAGCTCTAGACCTCATCCTCCAAGAGCTTTGGGGTGATTGCCACACCTTACCCAATCTTTGGAGTCTTAAACCCCCTAGTACAGTGAAGTGAAGACAACATCCTCCCTAACCTTTGGCATACAGACTAAACCCTCTCAGAGCAATGAGTTGACCACCTGGCCTTCCCTAATCCATGGGGGACAGGTCCACCCCTCTCAGACCTATGGGTTGCTGACCTTTACCACCCTAATCCTTGAGGAATGTCCTCTATCTTCTTTGTACCCTGGGGTGGCAAAAGTCTCCCCATATATCGGGTGGGAACATCCACCCTCTTCAACTGCCAGGGCAAACTGACATTTTCTGTACATGTGAGTGGGATTCCCCTCTTGGCCCAAGGTGATGTCTTAATTCCAGAACTCAGCTTCCATGGTTTTCTTCTTTAAGTTGTTTCCCCTTCAATCTCTCCTTCCATGTCCCTTTTAGTCAAGGCTGACAGAGATTTTGTTCATACAGCTCTCTAAAAAAGTTTGTTGGCTCAGCATGAAGGAAGCAGGGGTCAAAGCCATCGGAGAGTAAGACATTCAACAAGTCTTTCCAAGATAACTGCATCTTCAATCCTGATTTACAAGTTCAAAGTTTAGTTAAGTCCTTAAATGGCGCACTATCATCTGGGAGCTTGATTTCCATTGGCTTGGAGTTTCAAGAAACAGTTTCTGATTTCTTTGTGCCCAACAGTTCAGTCCTCAGCTTATCTTTCTTGTCTGGCATTTTGCTGTAAGCTTCAAGGAGAAGCCAAGCTGCATTCTCCGAATTTATTTTGGAAAGTTCTTCAGCTAAATGCCCAGGCTCACCAATTTCAAATTCTGCCTTCCATAAAACACCAGGAGTTAATCTTTCTAAGTTCTCTGCAACTTTAAAACATGGATTGCCTTTCCTCCAGTTTCCAGTAATAGTTTCACCACTTACTTCTAAGTCCTCATAAAAAGTCTCTTTAGAGTCCATATTATCAACAGTCTCTTCAAAGCACTGTAGGTCTTTTCTATCAAACCTCTCACAATTCCTCCAAAAAATACCCCTGACCCATTTATAAAACTGTTCCAGCATTTTGGTAATTGCAAAAGCACTACCCCAATCCTGGTACCAATTTCTGTATAAGTCCGTCAAATGGGTACTGATTTAAAATACCAGAAATCTGTTGGCTTTCACAAAGGGTATTTATTTGGAGCAGAAGCTTACAGTTACCAAGCCATAAAGTGTAAGTTTACTTCCCTCACCAAAGTCTGTTGCCACATGTTGGAGCAAGATGGCTGCCAACGTTCAGTCTTTCTCTTCCTCTTAAGGCTTCATGGTCAGGCTCTCTAGGCTTTGTCTCTCTCCATGGGGTCTGATTCTCTTGGGGCTCAGCTGCTTTGTTCTCAACACAAGGCTAGCTGTGAACTGTAGGAACAGCTTGTCTCTTTTCCGGGGGCCTTCTCTCCTTCCTCATGACCAAGCTCCTCTGTGTGCTTACTCCTGGGCTCCAGCTCAAAAACTCAGACCTCTCTTCTCTGCAGTGAGGATTTTCTGTGAGTCCCCCATCTACCAAGGGTGTGGGGACAGAATGTCCTACTGATGTGGCCCAATCAAAGCCTTAATCATTATTTAATCAAGTAAAAGCAAAACCTCTGAATCCAATACACTCTAATACACTCAGAGGAAAATCCAGTTTATAAACATGATCCAATATTACTTTTTGGAATATATCAATAATATCAAACTGCTACACGTTATTAATAATAGGGTGGCTTATGGAAAAATTACACTAAATGTAAGCTAAGGACCATAGTTAACAATAATATTTTGATGATCTTCTTTCATAATTTGTAACAAATATCCTGCAACAATGCAAGGTGTTGGTATTGGGGTAACATATGTGAATTCTGTATGTTATGCATGATTGTTTTGTAACCTCACAATTTTGCTAATAAAGAAAATCCTGCCATGAAATGAAACAACATAAACCTAAAGTTTTTTGAGGGATTAAAACTCAACCAGAAAATGGGTAGGAGGGGGTTATGGAACAATTTGCCATGATGAAGTTAATATCTGCAAGTGTTTTTATTTATTTACCTGACAGTAAATAAGTAGAATGACTGAATAGTTTTGAAAGGCAATTGTTTTGCTTGCTGATATCATTTCACTATAAAGTGAGATTGTATACAAATGAGTTGTGCTTCTTTTAACAATCAGATTATGCACTGATTCAATGCCACCCTGAGTAAAATACAATTAAAAAGTAGTTAAAATGTTAGATAATGTCACCTAAGTGCTCAATCTGTTCTGTCCAATAAAAATTACTTAAAACACATGTATATAATGAAAGAATTATTTAATTTTAAAATTATCCATAACAGGAAGTAAGCTTGGCTTCAAGAAATATGAGTGCCTCACTTAACAAAATATAAGACTTTGCTTGGAGTTTGAAATATAATAACTGGGGGAAAAGAATTACCATGAATGTTAAGCCAATATTTACACATAACTTTTTTCACCTAGATTTAATATATAATTCATTCCTTTTTTTTTTTTTTTTACCTAATCCTTCATTGTATGGATAAAGAAATTTATACTTCAGTTGAAAATCACTTGTGCAAGACTACATAGCTTGTTGAATAAAAGAAGGACTGTAAATTCAGATCTGTAACTACTCCTTGAATTGAATGAATTAATACTTACCTGACTATCTAACTTGTCTCTCTTAATCTAGGCATTTTACCAATTCCACTGCTCCCTCTCCCATTAAAAAAACTTTTTTTAAAGAAACTTTAGATTACATAAACGTTACATCAAAAATATAGAGGATTCCCATATAACCTCTTACCCCACTTTCCCCCATTAACAACATCTTTCATTAGTGTGGTACATTTGTTAAAAATTGATGAACACTTATTGAAGCATTGCTACTAACCATGGTCTATAGTTTACATTATAGTTTACACTTTGTACCACAGAATTTTATTAGTTTTGACAAAATGTATAATGACCTGTATCTGTCATTGAAATGCCATGCAGGACAATTCCAATGTCTCAAACTTGCTGGAGTAGCTATTCTAATATCAGACAAAATAGACTTTAAAGGCAAACCATTGTAAGAGACAAAGACGAACACTATATATTAGTAAAAGGGGTAATCTTTCAAGAAGGAAGAATAATCATAAATATTTATGCACCTAATCAGGGTGCCTCAAAATACGTGAGGCAAACACTGGAAAGACTAAGTGGAGAAATAGATGCCTGTACAATTATAGTGGGGGACTTTAATACAACATTATCACCATTAGACAGAACATCTCGACAGAAAATCAATAAAAAAACAAAGACCTTGAATAATACATTAGAGGATCTGGACCTAATAGACATATACAGAATGTTACACCCAAATACAGTGGGAAATACATTATTCTTGAGTGCACATGGAACATACTCCAAGATAGACCACATGCTAGGTGACAGAACAACTCTCAATGAATTCAGAAAGATTGAGTTTAAACAATATAATTTCTCTGACCACATTGGAATGAAATTAGAAATCAGTGAGGGCCAAAGAACCAGAATAGGCACAAAGAAATGGTAGTTGAACAACACACTCTTAGACAAACAGTGGGTCAAGGAGGAAATCTCAAAAGGAGGAAATCAGTAGCTACCTTGAAATGAATGAAAATGACAACACAACATATCAAAAACTATGGGATACAGCAAAAGATGTACTGAGAGGGAAGTTCATAGCCATAAATGCATATATCAAAAAAGAAGAAAGAGCTAAAATTGAAGACCTAACTGTACACCTGGAGGAATTGGAAAAGCAACAACAAACTAACCCTAAAGGAAGTAGAAAGAAGGAAATAACAAAGATTAGAGCAGAACTAAATGAAATAGAAAATAAGAAAGCACTAGAAAAAATAAGCAATATCAAAACCTGGTTTTTCGAGAAGATCAATAAAATTGACAAATCGTTAGCCAGACTAACAAAGAAGAAAAGAGAGCAGATGCAAATACACAAAATAAGAAATGAGAAAGGGGATATCACCACTGAACCCACAGAAATAAAGAGTATCATAAGAGGATACTTTGAAAAATTATATGCCAACAAGAAGGATAATTGAGAGGAAATGGATAAATGCCTAGGCACTCACAAGCAGCCTACATTGGCAAAAGAAGAAATTGATGAACTCAACAGTCCAATTACAAGTAAAGAGATAGACTCAGTCATCAAAAACTTCCCAACTAAGAAGAGCTCAGGACCAGACAGCTTCACAGGTGAATTCTACCAAACATTCCGGATAGAACGAATACCAATCCTGCTTAAGCTCTTCCAAAAAATAGAAGCAGAAGGAACATTGCCTAACTCATTCTATGATGCCAACATTACCCTGATACCAAAGCCAAACAAAGATGCTACAAGAAAGGAAAATTGCAGACCAATATCTTTAATGAACCTAGATGCTAAAATCCTCAACAAAATACTTGCTAATCGCACTCAACAACATATCAAACAAATTGTACACCATGACTAAGTGTGTTTCATCCCGGGTATGCGAGGATGGTTCACCATAAGAAAATCAATCAATGTAATACACCACATAAACAGATTGAAAGAAAAAATCACGTGATCATCTCTAGAGATGCAGAAAAAGCATTTGACAAAATACAGCACCCTTTCCTGATAAAAACACTGCAAAAGATAGGAATTGAATGAAACTTTCTGAACATGATAAAGGGTATATATGAAAAACCCACACCTAACATAATATACAAAGGTGAAATCCTAAAAGTTATCCCTCTATGATTGGAAACAAGACAAGGGTGCCCACTATCACTGTTCCTATTTAACATTGTGTTAGAACTACTTGCTCTAGCACTGAAGCAAGAAAAAGTTATTAAAAGCATCCAAATTGGAAAAGAAGAAGTAAAAATTTCACTATTTGCAGGTAACATGATCCTATACATAGAAAGCCCTGAGAAATATACAACAAAACTTCTAGAACTTTTAAATTAGTTCAGTAAAGTCGCAGGCTATAAGATCAATGCTCAAAAATCAGTAGCATTTCTGTACACCAATAATGAGCAATCTGAGGAGGAAATCAAGAAAAAAATACCATTTACAACAGCAACTAAAAGAATCAAATACCTAGGAATAAATGTAACTAAAGATGTAAAGGACTTATATATAGAAAACTACATTACACTGTTAAAGGAAATCAAAGAAGACTTAAATAAATGGAATAATATTCCCTGTTCATGGATAGGAAGACTAAACATGATTAAAATGTCTATCCTACCCAAATTAATCTACAAATTTAATGCAATCCCAATAAAAACCAACACAGCATTTTTTAATGAATTGGGAAAACTAACTACAAATCTTATTTGGAGTGGTAAGAGGCCCCAAATCACCAAGGACAAATTGAAAAAGAAAAATGAAATTGGAGTTATCACACTACCTTACTTTGAAACATACTATGAAGCAACAGTGGTCAAAACTGCATGGTGTTGGCACAAGGATAGACATACCGACCAAGGGAACTGAATTGAGAATTCTGATATAGATCCTCGCATATACAGTCATCTGATATTCAACAAGGCCACCAAGCCCACTCAGTTGGGAGAGAATGGCCTTTTCAACAAATCGTGCTTGGAGAACTGGATATCCATATCCAAAAGAATGAGAGAGGAACACCATCTCACACCTTATATAAAAATCAACTCAAGATGGATCAAAGATCTAAAGATAAGAACCAAGACCATAAAGACCTTGGATGATAATGTAGAGAAACATCGACAGGACCTTATAATAGGAAATGGTTTCATGAATTTCACAGCCAAAGCACAAGCAGCAAAAGAAAAAACAGATAAATGGGATCTCCTAAAAATTAAAAACTTTTGCACCTCAAAGGACATTATCAAGAAAGTAAAAATGGAGCCTACCCAATGGGAGAAAATATTTGGCAACCATATATTTGATAGGAGCCTAATATCCTGCATATATAAAGAAATCCTACACTTCAAACATAAAAAGACAAAAAAAACATTTAAAAACTGGGCAAATGACCTGAGAAAACACTTCTCCAAGGAAGAAATACAAATGGCTAAAAAGCACATGAAAAAATGCTCAACATCACTACCTATTAGGGAAATGCAAATCAAAACCACAATGAGATACCATCTTACACCCATTAGAATGGCGGCTATTAAAAAAACAGCAGACTATAAGTGTTGGAGAGGATGTGGAGGAACTGGAACACTCATCCACTGCTGGTGGGAATGTAGAATGATCCAGCCATTGTGGAGGACAGTTTGATGATTCCTCAAAAAACTAACTATAGAAATTTCATATGATCCAGCAATTCCACTGCTGGGTATATACCCAGAAAAATTGAAAACAAATACATGAACAGATATATGCACACCAATATTCATAGCAGCATTATTCACTATTGCCAAAAGTTGGAATCAACCCAGGTGCCCATCAACACATGAATGGATAAACAAAATGTTGTACATACATACAATGGAATATTACTCAGCTGTAGGAAGGAATAAAGTGCTAACACACGGGATAACATGGATGAATCTTGAGGACCTTATGTTGAGTGAAGGAAGCCAGGCATTGAAGAATGAACAGTACATGACCTCAGTGATATGAATTAAGGAAATTGATCAGTCTCAGAGAGGTATTGACTGGAAGATAGGTTTACAAGAAATAGAAAGAGAGGAGAACGTTGTGAGCCATCATCCATATGAACCTAATCTATGGTAAGGTGAAAGAATATAATTGTGTATTGAAGGGATAGAACAGGAGGGTAGTGATATTATTGGGTTGGGTGGTGCAAGATTGACAGGTGGGTAGATTGGGAAGTGTGGGATAGAAGTTCTAGGGTACTGGGGAGAGTGTTGGGAGAGTGACCAGGTGAACACTGGGAGTTTGCGGGTATATGGTTGAAAGTACCAAACTGGGAATGCTCTTGTGGCAATATGACAGGGAAGGGTTGCTTGTCTGGGGTGTTGGATGGGGGGAGGCATTCAGGACAGGGCACACCCGGAGCAAGCTTCTGGGGAGTGTGTGAGTGATCATTCTGTCGTGATGTCTTGTGGCAGTGGGTGGAGACCCATGTATTGAGCGGGAGGGAGTTGGACTCCCATCCTTGGGATTGCCGATTTGTTCAGATGTGGACAGGCGGGAGTCTCAAGAGCAAGGGGGGAGGGCAGACTAATGTGTAAAGACCTCAGTCTTGTTGCATGTAACAATGAATCTTGTCATCTGAGTCAAGCCAGGGGGTTGCCATGGGCCCTGGAGAATGGGGAGGGAGAAAAAGAAGAGATCGAACAGGGGGTGTTTAGTGGTAAGTGGAATTGTTCTGCATGGTCTTGCAGTGATGGACACAGGACATGGTAAATATCATCAAAATTTATAAAAGTGTACAGTCTAAAATATAAACCATAGTGTAAACCACTGACCATGTTTAGTAGCTATGTTTCACTATTTGTATATCAGTTATAACAAAGCTACCATCCACATGTAAAAAGGTATTAATAAGGGGAGTGGAAAGGGGGAGGATGTAGTGTATTCTCCTGTATTCTGTGTATGAATTTGCTGTGACCCAAAACTTCTTTGAAAACAAAATGAAAAATAGTGAGACCTTGGGGAATGAGTGGGGGAAGGTGCCACGGTACAGACAGGACACCAGGTATTGCAGTGATGGAAGGCAAAATGTAAAAAAAAAATTTTTTTTAATTTTTAAAAATATTTTCCATTTTTTAATATCCCAATCTTTTAATTTTATTTTATTTTTAATTTTTTTAAAAAATAATTATTTTATCCCTTATGTTTAAACTTATCATTATTATTTAATTTTTCTATTAATTGTATTTGGCTGTTGTAATGGCTTCATCTTTGAAGAGGCTTTGGCTCACAGAAAGGTTACAACTGGGGCAGGAGAGGATCATTGGTGTGGAGTGTCAGGGATGGGGGATGCCTGGGAGGAAGTTCACTGGAGCATACATATAAGGTATATAAAATTTTTCAAATATTCATGGGGAATTGTCACAGTGGGTGAATACACACACAATAAATGATAGAACACTGAATTCACATCCTAGAGAACTCAGCCACATTCTCTAAGGGAGCATCAACAGTCCCCCAAGTGCAGGGGCAGTGACTGGTGAAGGAGGATGATCCATTGATGGGCCCTTGATATTGATGATTAGGCTTATGAGTCTTTGCTCTTGAAATTGAAACTTAGCCTATTGTTATGGGTACCTAAGGGTTGCCTCCTGAGAGTCTCCTTGTTGCTCAAATGTGGCCTCTCTCTAAGCCAAACTCAGCATATGAATGCATTACATTCTTCCCAGCATGGGACATGACTCCCTTCGTCCCAGCATGGGACATGACTCCCGGGTATGAACCTCCTTGGCACTGAGGGATTGCTACCAAGTACCAACTAGCAATGCAACTGGAAAAAGCTCTCAAATATAAGGGGGGAAAGGTAAAGAAAATGAGAGTATATGGCTGAGACTTCAAAGTGAGTCAGAAGGTCATCCCAGAGGTAACACACACATCTCAGCAGGATTTCATAGACTTCCAAAGTGGATACTACCCCAAATAGTGGGGCTCCTGAGTGCTCTAGAGATACCCAGGTCCCATGGTCAGGGTGGATGGCTCCATAGTTTGGTGCCTTCCCAGTGGGCCCTACTTTGGAGTTTGTGCTCCTGAGAGTGACAGAGTTGGACTCGATTATGTCTTCCCTGCACTTGGCTTATCTGTCCCTTCTATTTAAAATTATACTTGGTGCTGGAGTTTGTAGGTGTACGTCCAGAGACTCGAGTCTTTGGCCTGTCCATGTGCCAGGTGGGCCCAGAACCTCGGTGGAGCTGCAACACCTACACTACAGCTCATTGGACTCACCCAAGATAACTGGTGGGGAGATTATGATGGACAACAGCCATCCTAGGGAACAGAGAGAGTCTGCAGCTGCAGGCAGGATAGTCCCTTGCATCTTCCCTATGGGACATAAGTCACCTTGCAATTGGAGGTGGAGTGGACATCACCATCCCAGAATTGTCAGGATTAGGGGAAGAGCTATGGACTAGAATGGACTTGCTGGTATTCTACTGTAGACATATTGTGATTCTACCAATGGAAGAAATGACAACATTGAGGTGGAGCCAGTGGCCACTGGAGGCTCTGGGGGGAGGGAGAGGGAATAACAGTTGTAATACGGGGGCTTTTTCGGGACTTGGGAATCGTCCTGAGTAACATTGCAATGACAGATATAGGCCATTTTATATCATCACATAACATGCAGAACTGTGTGGAGAGAGTGTAGACTACAATGTGAACTATGGTCCATGCTTAATGGCAAAGCCCCAGGATGTGTTTATCAATTGCAATGAATGTGCCACACTAATGAAGGATGTTTATGTGGGAGGTTGTGGGAGGGGTGGGAAGTGGAGCATATGGGAATCCCTGTATTTTTTGTGTAACATTTATGTAATCTAAGTATCTTTAAAAATTTTTTTTAAAAAGCCTATGAAAGAAAATAAAGCAGTTTTTCCTAAAAAAAAAAAAAAAAAAAAGAGAGAGAAAAATAAAAGTAATCAAATTCAGCATTTATTAAACTTGTCCATCTCAAACATTAGATACTCAAGTGAATTTTTGTTCATTTTGAGGTCCTGGATGAGTGAGAAACATTGCTGATTTTCTGTTGTGAATATTTGACAGTCATGCTACCATCCTTTTCTTTAAATTATCATCCCACTTAATATGGAAATGGTTCAGAGGGGTACCTTCAGGGAAGGCCTTTTTTTTTTCTTGAAATTTATCTTTAAATCCATCAAGTTCTTCCACAGATATTTATTGATATTCCAGAGTTTACTGCCAGTAAATTTGCAGTTTTGGATCTTTTGAGTCTCAGATATTTGAATATCATCTTAAGGAATATCAGAATCTGAATAAGGCTAGACTCTGATAGATACACAAAGAAAACAGCTCAAAAATATCCCTCGAAGGATATTTATGATATCATTCCTTTGTATCGATACAAATTTCTATATTAAGACCCCAGAAGTCAGCAGACCTACAGTAAACAAAAATTCTTTATAATCTATCATTTCCGAATGAATTACTTTCCAAAATGTTATCATTTGACCAGGGTTAAGAAATTTTCCTAGGGTTAAGAAATCTCTAAACATGTGTTGTATGCTCATACTATGAGATTATTTTAGGAAGTTATATTAATTATGAATGTAAATTTGACTGTAGAATAGTGTGATATATTTTAGAAATATGGCTTATGGACTAAATCTTACCCTATAATCTACCTTATAGAAACGTGTTTGCTCAAATGATCCAAGGTTAAGTGATGTTCTTGTAAATACTCCCAATTATTTTAGGTTTTTTAATTGAGAGTGGAAATTTTTAAGTAAAGGTATTATTTCAGGAAGATCTAAATTGGCATAAGAATCACATTTTTATTGGATGCAAAAAAATTGAAAAGCCTGAACTTTGAAATGTTATTGAAATATCTAGCATACATATTAGTGCCTAATACTTTGTTCTCAAAAATGTGAGTAAATTAACTATTAACAACATTTCTGCTCCCCTGGGACCATGGATTCCTGATTTGATATAAGGGAATACAAGATTATTTTGATCATTCCCCAAAATCTTTGGTTATGGGGGAAATGGCAGTTTATCCACTGAATTTTTTTAAACAAAGATGAACTTATTTCCTGATTTATTAAAGTAATATATTAGTAGAGTTAGTTCTTCTTTTCTAAATATTCCATATCAATCCCATCAGTCCCAAATTTTTCATTCATAAAATTCAGTTATTCTACTTTTCAAAAAATGACTCTATCATGTTACTTAGATTTTCCTACAGGTCTATGTATCCTTATATCTTATCAGGACTTTGAAAACGCTTATTTCAGGGTTATATATGACGCAGCAATTTTTTTTCCTCTATTAGAATATGTCACCCTAATAAGAGTTTATAATTATAGTATCAAAATAAATGAGCACCAAGTGAATATTTAAATCACGTCATAAATTTAGATTAGGTGCTTAACAAAGTGCTGTACGATAAGCCTATTCAGCTCCTTTACTAACCTATTGAGGCAACTGTGTTATTTGTATGTAGTTTTTCATTTAGTTAAGATATTCTACTTATTTAAATTCTAATTTAAACTTGTATATTTAATTGCATACTATTTTTATGGTTATTCTAGCAGAAGAATAAATTAGCTATTAGTTTCAAGTTGCCTGATAAAAAAGAAAACTGTATTCATAAAAGCTTCCCTTGAAATTCCCTGAAATAAACAGTGGAATTCATGTAGTAATAAAAGTTTGGGAAAAATGTTTTTGAAGAATTTCTTACTTCAGTGTTTCATCACTACACATTAAAACGTTGCTCCCCATTGCTTTGGCTGATAAGTTCTTCAAGGTGACTTATAACTCTTATTTTCTTAGTAAAATCTTTTTGCCTTGTCATCTCAACCCTTTCTGACAAAAAATATAACTTAAGTCATTGGATAGAATACTTATAAATTCCTGAGATATCTCTGTCTGTCTGTCTCTGTTTCTCTCTTTCTCTAGGTCTCTGGCTCTCTCTCATGTAAGCAGCATGTGCATATCTCTGTATGTGTAAATCTTGACATCTGTATGGTAGATTAACAGAAAAGAAGCTTAGAAATGAGTTCAGCATAAAATTTTTTATTAAGGAGATGAAAACAAGGCAGGGAAACTAAACATTAGTCGAAATCAAGTACAATAGAATAGTGGGAATAATTGGGTAGAGGATAAGGGAGGAAATCCATTAGGCCAACCCAAAACAAGAAAATTAAGAAAAATAATAGATTCTGCCTCTTGCAGATCAATTAAGGAATGGGAATTGAGCCAGTCTTAGAAAGAGAAGAATAGTACCATAATCTTCTTTTGAAAGTGATGGCAATGAGCCATTTATCCTGTTGGTTTTACCTTGGGCTGGTGCCCAAAGTGGACAATTAATAAAATATTCTTGTCATGTTACTGGCAACTTTATTTTGCTGCCTTTAACAAAAAGTGTCACTAACAATTAAGCATTGTTCAGATCCATAGTCTAAGTTTAAATGAAGTGAGAAAACGATTAATAGATTAATGAAGTTGTGAAGAAACAAGTCAGGAGACAATGGAGACCAATCTCTGCTCAATGTTGGGGCTTACATATTGAGGGAAAGCACAAATCAACATGGATATGTTCATGACAAAACCTTATTTACAATCAAACATCCTAATGGCATCTATATATCTGAATCAATCAGCAAGAGCCATTGTTTATAGGACTCCCAACAACTGGATATTTGGGGGTCCACACATTAATCATCACAAGTACCAGCCAAATAATCTTGATAAGCATGTTTCCTTTTCCAATACAAGAAAAATATATAGTGCATTCTCTCCTATCTCAATAAATTAATTCTAAATTAGAACCAGTATTTAGTAGTTTCTCTACTTTTCTAAGTGCTTTGAAGAGGAAAGGACCACAAAAATATTATTAGATATTTTAAATGCCATAGGACTTCAATATAACAACTTCAGCTTCACCATGATTTTAATTTAGTTTTATTCTGAATAATAAAATGTTTTACTAATACTAATAGTTTTGTTCTAAGCAATATACTGTATCATAACTTTCAGATAATTAAATGATTCATTATATTATTTGATGCAACAAATTTTCTTTTTCTTTTTACTTTTTTAGTGTATTATGGTGACTTATTTCTAAAATTTCTTATCCTGAGGAGTGTTGGTTACAACAGGGTCAATATAATCTCTTTCAAAATCAGGATTCTATCCAAGGATAATAAATCACTCATTATTTTAGTCTCATTACATAAACACTTGAAAAATATTGACAACTCAACCACTATCTTTCCGAGTTCTTTCTGTCACCAAAAATAAATAAATATACTGTATGGAGTCAGTATGATTAAAATTTTTTATAAGAACCCATTTTCTTTCCATCTTAGGGTTGGTTTTTTTTTCTTTATTTCTAAAGGACCTTTAGATTACACAAATGTTACATTGAAAATATAGGGGATTCCCATAAAACACACACCCCCCTCCTCTCACAATCTCCCCCATTAACAACATCCTTCACTAGTGTGGTACATTTGTAACAGTTGATGAACACATATTGAAGCAGTGCTACTAAGCATGGTCTATAGTTTACATCATGTTTTACACTTTGCACCGCACAATTTTATAGGTTTAACAAAATGTATAATGGCTTGTATCCATCATTGCAATATCTTGCAGAACAATTCCAATGTCCCCAAAATGCCTTGTGTTGCATCTAATCATCCCTCTACCTCCCCTCTAAACTCTGGTGACCACTATCTTTATATCAGTGTTACAAGTTCTTCCATTACTAGAATAATAATTCTATTTAAGTCCATAGTTGCATTCTGCCTTTGTGTTTGTTCATTCCTCAGTCTTGAGGATTTGGGGATGGTGATGCCCACTCTGCTTCTGATTGAGAGGGGGTTTAGATCCCTTGGGGCAAATGGATAGAACTGTCTTGCTTGCACTTGTAGGTATTCTCTGTTTTGGGGGATGGTCATTGTCCATCATCAACCTTTTGTTAGTTGTCCTGGGAGAGTCCAGTGAACTGGAGATTAGGTGTTGGCTGCAACTCTGCTGAGATTCAGGGCTCAACCAGCATATGAACTGCAGGAAGATTAAAGTCTCTGGGACATATATTTAATGGTTATAGTGCTAGCTATAGGTTCAAATAAATGGGGCAGAAGAATCATGTGTAGGAAAATTATAAATGAGTCTAAGTCTGATACATTGGGGAGATGGGTTATCAAATATTCCAAGATAAGGCCCACCGATGGGATACCAATTTCCTGGAGTTGTCTGCCCTGCCTACAGTGTCTAGATGTCTCTAGAGACCTCAGGAGCACCATCTTAGGGTTTTCATATAACATGATAGTTCACTGAAACTGAAGGTTTTCTAAGTATGCTGAATTTCAGTAAAAATCTAATTTTATTCCATATTGTTTTGTATTAGAGATAAAGACTCAAAATATTAACATGGTAAATAATATGTTTTGCTGTTTTTTCTCTTAATGGAAAATTGAGATTCATTCTCCTATAATATACGTCATTTTTATCATGGTGTTAGAGTTGTCCTGTTCAATTATCAAATTTATCACTCATATGAATACTGTTACCTAGTAGGAAAGTGAGAATACAAAATTCTGAAGAATTTAGTCATGTTGCCATAACAGATTAAAATACTCTTCTCCAGATTTGTTTATGTCAACAGGATCAGAAAAAATGCATACAAACAGAGCAATTATAGAAAACTGAGCAGAGGTAATAATTAGTTCCTGAAGAGTGCCCCCATCTTTAAAAATGCTTTGAGAAGGCATGTATATGTTCATCTAGCTTAGGTAGTAGAGTCCTCCCAAGCAGTATGCCTTATTTATATGTGAACATGGCATTATCATTTCAAGGTAAATAAATTAAAATCGTAAAGATTATTTAAAAATCTGGAGTTCACATCATGGTTTTGAAGATAAGCTGAAAATTTTGCAAAACAAGCCTCTCTTCCATCTTACCATAGACATTAAAAATTCACTTTCACGAAAAGACCTAATGAGACCAATAGCAAAACTTAAAGCCTTTGAAAAGACATGATAATACCAGATCTTCAGGAGAGTGAAGTTTATTTTGGCCACCTACATTATTTTGCATTATTATCTCAGGTAATGTTTATTTTAGCCAAAGGTTTTTAGTTGTTGTAGTTGTTTGAAATAATGAAAGCACCTTCTGCAGACTTAAATAGGTAAATTCCTATATACCATTTAACTAAAAATGTTATTTTAGCAATTGTCTGACAAATCAAAGGACATTTTTCTACAAAAGCTGTTTGTTTTAATCCACAGATCGTGGCTGACTTCTAAAATATTAGTTACAAATATTCAGTTTATCCTTAAAATATTCCCACTGAAATTAAGTAGAGTTCTGATTGATTTAATGCTGAAGAATGTGGCTCGTTATAGTGTAATCAGTTGAAAAATTTTATGAGATCATTGGGATTGGAATTGGATACACCCGTAATGCTCACTAGAAAATAATATAATTAAAGCCACACCAATATATGATATGACCTTGAACAAAATGGAGCCAGTCCTGGATAATTCAATAAGGTCGGTTTATCTTTGCCTTTTAATTTTTTTTTTCTCTCATCCTTCTTCAATACTGAGAAGAAAAGCAAATGGTATATTTGAGTTAAAAAATCATTGACTTCTGTATGTGGGTTTCTACTCTCCTAAGCATCCAAGTAGATTATAGGTTACTTCCTTACATATGTAGAATCTTGTATACTGGCTCTACTAGGTGGGACAAAATGAAAATAAAAAAAGGTCCAATTACAAATTTTGTATATTTGAGTTAGAACTTTTCTAATTTCCCAAAATTTCTAACATTTAATGATTACTCATTTTTAATATAAAATATGTTTCACATCTGATAATAATAAAGATAATTCAATTGCTTTTATTTAATATTTTCCTACCATCTCTTTCTACCCTAGCCCTGTTTTATATCACAAGAGACGTTATGCACAAGCATTTGTACATCCCAGCCTACTGGTCCAAATTCTGCCCACATCTCTGCAAACAACTGCCCTGTTACCACCACCGAGGCCAAGAGGTGAAAATAATAATGGCAACATCTGCTCTTGGGTGGGACCTGAGGAAGAAGACCACACAGACTCTGGAAGTATGTTTGGGGCAATTATGCCATAGTCACTGATTCCTGACCGTAGTTTAAACATGGTAACCACGGGCTAAAGATTCTGGGTAAGCAGGTATGCTTGGTCCATCAGACTCCTCACCACTTAGGAAGGGGCAGGTGAAGGACAGTCAGAGCAGGCTTCTCTAGAATATCAAGGCCCAAGGCATCAGCAGTATTACCTGTCATAGAGATCTAGGAAATGAGAATTCTCGACAAAGTGGTGGGTAAGTTGGAGTCAAGTAGAGGCAGCTCTAAGAAATAGTTAGGGTGATACAGAAGTCATGTACTCAGCAAGGAGCTAGAGAGCACAGGATTGGCACCTAGATTTTATAAGTTGGACTTCATGTAATTTTTATATTCCTTGGATTGTACTCCCAAAAAGATTAGTTCTCCTTAGTATTTAGCAAAATATTTTGTAATTTTCAGCTTATCATAATTGTACTGCAGAGAGTTGAGTTACCTATCCTTGGGTGAGATGGATTAAAGGGGATGGCATCTCAAGGTGCAAGAAAGACATGAAGGAAATAATCAAAGAAAGAGGAAATTTAGAGAAAAATAATGAAACCAAAGAAAGTAAAGTTCAGATTGCTTCAACTCTGTACCAAGGTAACCTTGGAAGCTCCTGTACATGGAAATTAGTAAAAGATAAAAAAAAGAAAAAACAACTAGACCCACATGCATACTTCAAACAGGAAACGGGTTGGTATCTGAGAAATCCATTTGAAAACTTTCCTTGAATACATAAAAAATAGGTCATAGCTTGGAGAAGTTTGCTTGATGAAAGCAGCATTAATTTATGTGGATATGTATCTATGGTGGAAAGTTTGAAGCACTCACTGTACACAGACAGCCCCAGAGGAAACTCAGCCCCAGCAACGTAAAATCAAAGTTGTTATGATTAAATTATATTTCCATTTTGTCTTACGTTACTGTGTATACTTATTATTTTATGCTCTTTATCCAGCACATTACCTCTTTGCTCTAAGTTTGAGGTCAACAGAATGCCATTTCCACTTTAGAGCATTACTACCTTACGTCTTTTAACTGACTGGTGAAATTAGAGAAATTGTAGTTACCGGAACATAAAAGTCTCCCCTCAACAAAAATGCAGAATTGTCACAGTGCCATTTACTTTCACCCCGTCATGCATTATTCAGAATTACCTTTTTAAAAAATTGGGGATGTTTGCTATTAAATTGGACTGACGAAAATCCACTAGACAGAGACATTTATTTACAACCAGGAGGAACTGTAGAGAGTATCAATCCAGACACTTTGTTTTAAAAGAATCCTTAGATATCATTTACAATTCACAGAACATTTCATACAACAGATTTCATACAAGGGAAGTTACCAACTACCAAGATCACATAGAAGCTAATACAAGATTTCCGTCAGAATGGAAAATTAGAGGAACATTGTTTAAGTTTTGAATTTTTGGTTTTATTTTTTTTAATGTAAATATGTTTTTATAAAATAGCATTTTCATGATTTAGCATCTCTTTTGCCAATAATTTATAGAAAATAAGAAAAGTATTTAGCTTATTTATTTCAGGGAAATTTATGAATTATTTCTGAGGAAAACAGAACTTGAAAACAGTTGAAAATTTTGAAAAATCTTACCCATCCAAAGTATATCTCTTAGGAGCAGAAGCCAAGGTATGTAATAATAACTCTTAACCATGGTGATAACGGGCCTTTTCCATTTGTACCATTGAAGACAGTTTAAATTAAGGAAATTTAAAAAGGAGGAAGTGGGTTGGGTGGATGTCAGCCACTAATATAACCTAATCCACATTAAAACAGGCATTGATAAAATAGTATTAGCATTCATTTAAATTGGATGGTTCATAAGCATTTTTCTACTATATTTTGGATTTTTAAAGAATTATTTACTATTACTTCCCCTGGTTATTGTGACTCTGCGGGTAGAAAATAGAATTTTTAGAGGGTTAGTGGTGTGTTTGTGTGCCTGTACATGTAAATGTGTGTGTATGTGTGTGTGTGTGTGTGTGTGAAAGCAAGAGAGAAAGAGGGGGGTGGTGGAGAGAGTGAAAGTGAGAATCAGAGATTAGGAGGTTGCAAGATGGTAGGTGGAGTCATTACTCTTAAAGGATATTAAGCAATCTTCACAAAACTTCATCAAAAACAAACTAACTTCGTGCAGACTAACTTTTATGAGGGAGCATCCTGGGATTTAGATTATCCCAAGTACAGCCCTCATTCCATTCTGAAACTTTTAAAATGTAGCTTTTTTCTAGGACAATAGCATCCCTAAAAGCTATAAACACAAGAGGAGAGGACTCATCTCCCAGTCAGGCCAAGCAAATTTTGTTGACATGTATTTTATGCATTGTGGATAAGGTGGAGGACATGAGGCTTTTGAGGCACTATTTTGGAAACCATGGAACTGAAAACTGAGATGCCAAGAACACAGAAGCTTATCTGCGTTTTTTAATCAACAAAGGATGCTGGATTTTGTCAAATGACTTTTCTGAGTCAATGGAGTGTATCATGTGATTTTTCTCCTTTGATTTGCTAATACAGTGTATTATATTAATTTATTTTTGTGTGTTGAACCACCCTTGCATACCAGCGATATAACCTATTTGATCATGGTGTGTAATTCTTTTAATGTGCTGTTGGATTTGATTTGCAAGTATTTTGTTGAGAATTTTTGCATCTATATTCATTCAAGAGATTGGTCTGTAATTTCTCTCCTCATAGTATCTTTATGTGGCTTTGGTATTAGAGTGCTATTGGCTCTATAGAATGAGTTAGGTAATTTTCTAAGAAGTTGTCATATCATCTAAGTTGTCTAATTTGTTGACATATAGTTGTTCATAGTATTCTCTGATGATGTTTCTTATTTCTGTGGGATCAGTAGTAATGTCCCTGCTTTCATTTATGATTTTATTTATTTGCATAATTCTATTTTTTTCATTTGTCAGTCTAGCTAAGGGTTTGTTGATTTTGTTGATCTTTTTAAAGAACCAACTTTTGGTTTTGTTGATTCTTTACCTTGTTTTTTTGTTCTCAATTTAATTTATTTCTGCTCTAATCTTTATTATTTCTTTCCTTCTACTTGTTCTGGGATTAGTTTGCTCTTCTTTTTTCAGTTCCTCCAAGTGTACAGTTAAGTCTTTGAATTTAGACCTTTCTTCTTTTTAAATGTAAGCATTTAGGCCTGTATTTTTCCCTCTAAATACTGCCTTCACTTCATCCTGTAAATTTTGAAATGCTGTGTTCTCATTTTCATTTGTCTTGACATATTTACTGAAATTACTCTAGGAATTTCGTCTTTGACCCATTGATTGTTTAAGAGCATGTTGTTTAACCTCCATATATTCAAGAATTTTCCTGTTCTCTTCCTGTTGTTGATTTCCAGCTTCATTCCATTATGATCAGAGAAATTGCTTTGTATTATTTCAATATTCATAAATTTATTGAGATCTGTTTTGTGACCCAACATATATTCTATCCTTGAGAAAGATTCATGAGCACTTGAGAAGAATGTATGTCCAGATATTTTGGGGTGCGATGTTCCATAAATGTCTGTTAGGTCTAGTTCATTTATCATATTTTTCAAGTTCTCTTTTTCTTTATTGATTCTCTGTCCAGATGTTCTATCCAATGATGAGAATAATGTATTGAAACATCTGCTATTATTGTAGAGATGTCTATTTTGCCCTTTGGTTTTTCCAGAGTTTCCCTCATGTATTTTGGGCAAACACCTTTTATTTTCAGCCTATTTGTGTCTATTTGTTTATGGTGAGTCCTTTGCAGACAGCATATAGTTTGCTTATACTTTTTTACAGGGAATATATGGAAAACTATCAGCCAACATCATACTCAGGGATCAAAGGCATAAAACTTTCCCTCCAAGATCAGAAACAAGAGAAGGATACTCACTATCACCACTGTTATTCGACATTGTACTAGAAGTTCTAGGTAGAGCACTTCGGCATCAAAATTGTAAAGGAAGAAGCAAATCTTACACTATTTGCCAATGACATGATCTTATACTTAGAAAAACCCCAAAAATCTAGAATGATGCTACTAGAGCTAATAAATGAGTTCAGCAAAGTGGTGGGATACAAGATCAGCATGCAAAATCAATATTGTTTCTATATACCAGAAATGAACAATCTGAGGGGGAAATCAGGAAACAAATTCCATTTACAATAGCAATTAAAAGAATCAAATATTTAGGAATAAATTTAAGTTAGGATGTAAAGAATCTGTATTCGGAAAGCTACAAAACACTGCTAAAAGAAATTAAAGAATACCTATATGAATGGAAGGAAATTCCATGTTCATGGATTGGAAGACAAAATATCATTAAGTTGTTAATACTACCCAAATTGATTTACAGATCCAACGCAATCCCAATCAAAATTTCAACAGCCTACTTTGCAAAAATGGAAAAGTCAATAGCCAAATTTATTTAGAAGGGAAAATGAACTTGAATAAACAAAAATATCTTAAAAAAGAATGACGTTGGTGAACTCATCCTGATTTTAAAGCACATTACAAAGCAGCTTACTCAGTAGTAGAAAATATTTAGAAACCACATATCTGATAAGGATTTAATATCCATGATATATAAAGAGATCCTACAACTCAATGATAAAAGACAAATGACCCAATTAAAAATGGGCAAAAAAAAAATTGAATAAACATTTTTCCGGAGAGGAAATACAAAAAGCAAAAAACAAAAAAATCACATGAAAAGGTGTTCATTCACAAGCTATCAGGGAAATACAAACCAAACTACAATGACATATCATTTCATACCTATTAGAATGGTCAAAGACAAAAACAAAAACAACAAAAAACACAGAAAACTATAAATTTTGGAGAAGATATGAAGAAATAGGAATGCTTATTCACTATTGAGGGAATGTAGAATGGTGCAACTGCTGCGGAAGACTGGTAGTTCCTCATGAAGTTATAGATCTGCTGTATGCTCCAGCAATCCTGCTAATAGGAAAATACTCAGGAGAACTGAAAGCAGGGATGTGATCTGACATTTGCACATCAATGTTCATAGTGGCATTATTCACAATTTCCAATAGATGGAAACAACCTGGGTGTCCACCAACAGACTAAGGGATAAACAAAATGTGGTACATACATGAGATGGAATATTATTCAGCTGTCAGAAGAAATGAAGTTGTGAGGCATATGAGAACATGGAAGAAACCTGAGGACATTATATTGAGTGAAACAAGCCAGACACAAAAGGACATATATTATATGATCTCCCTCATATAAACTAAATATAATGAGGAAGGTCATGGAGTTAATAACTAGAAAATTGGTCACCAGAAGATAGAATGAGGATGTTGAATGGGGAGCAGAAGCTTAATTTGTGCAGAATTTGTAATAAGTTTGACTGTAAATGTTTGGAATTGGATAGAGGTGCTGGTAGCATATTAGAGTGAATGTAATTAATAGCTCAATAAGGGGGTGTGATTGTGGTTGAAAAGGAAAGTTTAAAGTTGTATATGTCACTAGAAGAAAAGCTAAAGGACAAAACATGAGGTTATATAGCATAATGAACCCTATTGCAGATGATGAGTGTGGTTAACGGTACAGATATAAGAATATTCTTCCATGAATCATAACAAATGTCAATATTACAAGATGTTAATAATAAAGTGGTATTTAAGCTAAAATGAACTTAAAGCAAACTATGGACTATACTGAATTGTAATATATGAATATATTTCATCAATTATGAAAAAAGAATTATCTAATTGACAGGCACCAGACACAAAGTATTTCATTTTGTTGGACCCCATTTATAAAAATTGTAAATATAAATAAAGCTATAGAGATAGAATGAGATTAGCAGATATGTATGGTAAGGAAGGATGGAGGGATTGAGAGGTGACTGCTAAAGGGTGGTTTTTTTTCTTTTTGAAATAATGATAATGATCTAAAATTGATTGTAGTGATAAATGTACAACTCTGTGATTATACCAAAAGCCATTGAATGTAAATTTTGGATGGATTGTATGGTAGGTGAATATATCTCAATAAAATAGCTCTAATAAAGAACACAGAAGCACAAAGGGCACCTAAGGATCAGCTAGAAGCTAAGGATCAGCTATGAAGGAGTTTAAAATCTAATCATGTGGACTCTAAAAACTCATTCTTTGGGTAGACTGGAGAGTAGATTTAAGTTCTACCTCATTTCTTACACACATGATGGGTTCCTTTGGGCAACATTAATCCACATGAATTTCAGACAGTTCATCCATATTATGTGGACCTTCTTCTAGGTCAGGGATTAAAAATACTTGGCATGCATGCTTCCATGTTCCTCGACCCATGCAACCAACAGGACTTGAATGATCACGTTTTTTATTTATTTATGAACCCAAGAGGTTATCAGAATCCTTCTCAACATAATCCTCAGGAAGTAACTTCAGCTAATTGCGCTGGTGTGTGAGGTGAAACTAATTCACTCTTCTAGAGTCCACTGATACCTGAATTTATGAAATGATAATGTGCTGCTACATACTCTGCATCATATGTATGGCAGCAAAAGAAACAGAAAGAGAGAAAAAAGGTCTCAAATTACAGCCCCTTATGAGTAAAACACTGCTTTGGATTAATCTTACTCTACATTAATTCTTTTCTTGGCTTTTCACCATGGATCAAATCACTTGGGAATATTTTTTTAAAAATAGCAATGCCCAGATTCCATCCCCAGAGATTCTCATTTCATTGTTCTGGGATGGGGCCTGATCATCATGATTTTTTTTTTTTTTTAATCGCAACTCTCATTAATCTAATGAGCAGGCATGTCTGGGAAACACTGAACTGGGAGGATCCAAAAGGGGCACCACAGTAGTACTGAACCCTACAGCCCCAGATAAGTATAGTAAGCAAGAGAGAACGAGACGACAAGGCAGCTGGCTGCAGCATGTCTCTACACAAGAAGCAAGTATTTTGTTGGGCTTTGACAATTAAACAGGGGATCTGAATAAATGTTGAGAACAGGAGAGAGAATTTTAAGTTAGGGAAGAAAAATAGATAAAAAGCACAAAAATGGAAAGCATAATCATGAGTAAAGACGATATCAAGGCTGTTTCATATTGGGAGTGGTGAGAAATTTAGATAGGCTCAGTGCATGGAGCTATCAAAGTTGGCCAGAATTTATATATTGTTTTTTATATTGTTACTATATACATGGGGTAAGAGTGGTACAAAAGCATTAAACCTAAATTTTAGAGAGTGAATAAATAGACAATTTGCTACTTTAAAAAGAAAATAATTCAGGTTTTTCTGTCCTAACAAAGTAGAGAAGCCCTTAATCCAGTAAATGCTGGTAACTGGAAACTATCTCTCCTTTTTTCTTGTTTTAAATCTCAGAGTGAAGTGTACATAGTTTCTTATAGTGTCTTCCTATAAAACCAGTGCCAGAATTCCATAACCAGTTGAAAATAATTTAAATTAGTAACAAGGCTAGAGAAAATCCATACTGTAAGGGTTACTTTTTCTCTTTATAACAATATTGAACACACTGGGGCAGAGAATGAAATAATTTTGTGCTTCATCATGTCATCATAATATGTATAACAGAGCTTTATGGCATTGGGTGTTCAGTATGGGTATGAAATGAACAAAACATAGCCAGTTTAGGATCCCTCCTTTTTGCTTTCTAATTAGTGACATTTCATTTTCTAACATTTGAGTTCTTATTGCAAGGTCTTTCCCCTAATTAAGGTCTATTTGCTGTTAAGGTTTTCTGTTTTCCCAGGGCAACACAAATCATCCATCCAGCAAACCGCTCAGTTTAGGATGCAATTATAAAGTTATATATAAGATAATGTGAACTCTTTAATAATCTGAGAAAAATTCACTTAACATGAGGTAAAGATTAGTAGATACAACTAGGCCACGAAAAAAAGAGCTTAACATGCAATTTCTTTACTATATAATTTGGGATTTTACAGACAGCTAAAAATAACCCACACACACCTGTGTTATTAAGTCATATTTTATACTATAGAATTTGGGCTATACTATACTCCCTTTCAAGGGTTGAAAACTAGGCAGTTGCATAAATTTATGTGGTATTTGGAATGATTTCATATTAGCACCATTTTTCCTCATTAGCCAAAATAATAATACTAACAAGTATTATTATTATAACAACAATACTTCACAAAAGGTAAAGCTCTCCATTTATCTCTGTCAATGATAGGTCATTATTTTTAATCTTGGTTTTCTGCTTCCACTAACTAGTAAACAATGAGTGACTGGGTTAGGTAAAATACTAATAATAATTCAAAAAACAATCAGTGCTTTGCCTAAGCATAGAGGAATTATTTTTCAAGCATTTGCTTCTCCTTTTTACAGATGAGTTGGCAGTTAGATATTTTTCTACAGCCTATAAAAATTTATAGAAAGTCGCTACATAAGTTAATGTCATCCAACCCTTTATATTTTCTAAAAACACATTCTTATAAACCATAAATAGAGGGAACTTCAAAAGTTTTGAGTTTGGATCAGTATCAGGATAGGCTGGTGTCAGCTTAGAGTCTTTCCAGCAGGAGGCACATTCCAAGAAAAGAGGGCTTAAGAGTTTTCCTTGTGAAGGGAGCCCATTCAGATCAGGGACTTACCAGTCTTTAGACTAGGCCATAGCCTTCTGTTTCTTATCCCAATCCTGCCCTTTTTCTCTCTCCCTCCCTCCCTCCCTCCCTCCCTTCCTTCCTTCCTTCCTTTTTCCCTTCCTTCCTTCCTTCCTTCCTCCGTCCCTCCCTCCCTCCCTTCCCTTCTTCCTTTTCTTTCTTTCTGTTCATTCATCCTTTTGCTACCCATATAACACTATTTTATTATATATTCCTTTCTAATATTTTCATCAGTAGGTTCTTTTTTAATCATATTATATATGTGTGTGTGAGTGTATGTTTGTGTGAGTATGTATATGTTTGGGTATAATTGATATGTTTGATTATGCTGTAATCACACACACATAAATTTCCTTGTGGATTTAAGAAATATTTTTATAGAATCATCTACATATTGCAAAGATGATATGAACGTCCAGCCCAACTATCCATCTGATACTAGTATCCTCTTCTACCACATCCGCATAGGTATCATCTACATCAGTTTTGGATACCTACAGTGAAGAATAACTCACCATCATCAGAAATTTTTTAATAAGCCTAAACATATTTGAAACGTCTCCCTTAAATGTTTCTGTAAGTCCTATTTAATTTTTTACTTAGTCTTTGACAACATAAAGATCAAACTAATGTCTTTCTAATGTTAGCTCACATGCTAGCCGTATTTCTTGCATATGACATAGTTTCTAAATCTATCCCTCATCAAGAAACTTTCTTTGAGTGTATGA
This sequence comes from Tolypeutes matacus, assembly GCA_026826555.1. Lineage (NCBI taxonomy): Eukaryota > Metazoa > Chordata > Mammalia > Cingulata > Chlamyphoridae > Tolypeutes > Tolypeutes matacus. The sequence continues at coordinate 4,674,181 of JAKSZT010053792.1, forward strand.
AATGGAGGGTATTATATTCCTAATTTTTGACAGATGCACTAGATGTTCGGCTTGGCCTTTTTTGTTTGCTTTCTGCTATTGGTCATATCTCATTCTGAATGACCTGTATCAAAGCTTTCCATTGAACAAAATCATAAGTAAACTAGTCAGTTGTTCTCTGTAAATCTAATCCTCTTTCCCATTTATCCTTACCAGTTGAATTCCAATTGAGTTCAATTACCTAGCCTTAGGGAAGGTGACCCTATCCCAAGCTCAGGGGTAAATCCTGACTGGTCCATGTCAATTATGATAAGTAGTTTTCTTGTCAGGAACTGGTTAAGGTATGGGCATGTGACCTAGTTCTAGTTAACAAGCTGTGTTAGTATCTGTGTTGCCATAGAGGAGGGGTAGAAGTTTTTCAAAAGTCTGTGATGTCTGGATGTGTGACAGCCTTCTTACAAGCATGAGGAAAATTACCCAGAGAACAGACACATGGACAATGACAAAGATTCTCTCCTTCCTTCCTCCCTCTTTCTCTCTTTCTCTGTCTCTCTTCCCCCTACCCACCCTCCTTCCCTCCTTTCTCTCTTTCTCTCTCCCTCCCTCTCTCTCTCCCTTCCTTCCTACCTTCCTTCCTTCTTTTTATTGAAGTAAAATTTAAATACAATAAAAATACAGTTCTAAAAATCTGTGACTTTTGACAATTGCATATAGTCATGAGATAATGTTAAAATCAAGATATAGAATAGTTTCATCAACCCAAAAATTTATCTCGTGTCTCTTTGTAGTTGATCATCTCCAGCCTCCCATAACCCTTGGTAACCACTAATTTCTGTTATGTCCTATAGTTTTGCTTTTTCCAGAAAGTCATATAAATGAAATCATACAGTATATAATCATTTGAGTATGTTCATTTTCACTTAACATAATGAATTTGAGATTCATCCAATTTATTCCATGAAACAGTAGCTTGTTACTTTTTGTTCCATTGTCTGTATGTGCAATAGGTACACTGATTCTTAATGGCATTCAGCCACAGAATTAAACAGATCTAAAGCCATCCTACTGTAGGACTTATTGAAAAGTGAGATAATTTTAACATTTTAAGGCATTTTGTCTTTTGCTTTCAGAGTCTTTCTAGCTGATATAACAGATTGATGCATCCAATGATATTAGGCATTGGATTCAGGCATAAGATATTTATTCTTGCTAGACACTTCACCAACAATGAGTTCATTCAAACGAGTTAGCCTAAAATCCCCACTGACAGCTCACCCATGTCCTATTGAGCACATTACAAAGGCTGTCAAGATATATTCTTGCCTTAACTCTGTGATTTAATAGATGTGCTCTTCTGCTGAGTTTATGATTCTATAAATTGGATGAGCTTATCTTCTATCAGCTAATCTAACATACCAATATAACAAAAGTTATATGTATTGGTGCTCAGTCATATTGTCTTTCATTACAGTCTTCCTTTCTTCTTTAGGCAACATATCTACCTTCCCAGGAAGGATGAATATGCTAATCCAATTGTTTTAGATTTTTTTTCCCAAATCTTTTTTTCCTATTTGAAATTGTATCCTTAATGATTTAAAGAATTGACTAACATGAACTCTTCTTCATGGTAATGCTCAATTATTTCAGCAAAATTTATGATGACAGCTTTTTTAAGCAAGAGTCATACAAATCCAGAAAAATAATAGCTAACATTCATTAAGCAATGACTACACTGTTCCCAGCCTGATACTTTTCTTGTATTCTCTCATTTGGTTTTCACAATTTTTATTCCTACTTTTAAGATGAAATGAATAAAGCCTATATCTTATATCATAAACTATAACATCTCCTAAGTTAAATTCTTTATACCCAAATTGGTAAAAGTCTTGCAAAAAAAACCCAAACATGTCCAGAAATGTATTCCCTTTTTGAAATATATTTCATTCTTTCAGCTGTAAAGAGAGAGCAAAAAAAAAGAGTAATGATTTTATTTCATTAATTTCTTAGTACTTTTATTTATTTCTCCTCACCCCCTCATTGTTTGCACTTAGTACTTTTAAAAATAAACATGCTGATTTTCTAAAAAGCAATGGCTCTGTTCAGTATAAATTTATCCATATCTGGGAAGCGGCTGTGGCTCAATCAGTAGGGCTCCCGTTTACCATATGGGAGGCCCCGGGTTCGGTTCCCGGGGCCTCCTGGTGAGGGCAGGCCCGCCCGCGCGGCGTGGTTGGCTGACCCAGCGAGCACAAGCAGCAAGGGGGGGATAAATGAATAAATAAATAAAATCTTTAAAAAAAAAAAAATTATCCATATCCCTATGGTTTCTGTATCTATTTTATATTTTGCAAATTGTTCCAGCTGAAAGCAGTGATAGCAACATCATAAACCATTGTCTATACATTTGGGACCCCCTTAGAATCCAGTTTCCAGTAAGCCTCTATTCCTTGCCAGCCATGGTCTGATACACAGGTATAGAGCTCAGTAGATACTATAGCTATATGTATCTGCCCTGCCATTTGTTTCTTCTCATTGTGAAGACAGTTAATGGAGGAGTCAAATCCTATACTAAAAGCACAATGACAAACAGAAAGAGGGAGCCTTCTGTGGGTACTTTATAAAACTTCATTTGCAAAGTTATAAAACTAACATGCAGTGATTTTCTAAATCTGTCATGAGTGTTTGAGCAATGCCATCAGTGCCTTTTCATAGCAAGTCATAAAGTAGGTTGCCCTGGAGGGCTTCCTGGTATCCCAACCCAAAGGCCATTTTTTTCCCCTAATTTGCTTTTATAGTCAGTGAGTGTGTTTAGTCATGTCTCCATTAATCATCTCCAGGGGAACCAGCCAACAAAGGTTATGATGTTCTGTTTCAGGATGTCAGTCCTGGAGTTTGCTTGAATATGAAAATCTCCTAGACAATTAGTCATGGCAATTCCAAAGCTGATGTTTGGAGGCCTTCCTTCAATTTTGGAAAGAACCCTGGGAAGTTACAAGAAAGGCCACAAATAGGGGAATGTTCCTATTTGAGTAATGCTGACACTAATGTATAAATGTGGATAATGAATATGCAAAGGAAGATTCTTTCTTAATGAAGCAATTGCTTCTGCCATAGGCATCAATGCTTACAGTAATAAACGAGGGGAGCCCATCAACAGTAAACACTGTCAGCCTACTTTCATATAGCAGATTGTTTGATTTCCTTCAATCAGCTTAAACAGGGAAGACAGTCAGGCAAGAAGTGCACATAGAACACAGAATACTATTTTGGGAGGATTTGGAAAGTCATGCTTTGAGAGTCATACTCCCTCATTTCAAATCCCAGCTCTCCCAATTAACAACCATGTAATCTTGGCCAATTCCTTACTTTCTCTGTGCCCAAGTTTCCTTACCTCATTGAATAATAATGGTAACAATAAGGTTATGAAAACTAGATAATAGATTTCATGCAAAGTACAAAGAACAGTGTGTGGCATATATATTTTACACAATAAATAGTACTATTACTGTTTTTGTCATTGTTAAATACATGAATTTTACTTCAGGACATCATTTGGAACTTCCTCTGCCTTTTAGCCACCAGCATTCAGCAAATCACTTGATTTCACAAGGACCAAAATGCCTAAAAGTTTCTTTAAAACTAACTTCAATTTGCCAAGGAAAAGTCTTAAATTATCTTAAATAATAGTAAAATGCTCTCAGATATTTAAATGAAAGGTGCAAAAATGCTATGCTTTATGCTGTTCAACAAGGATACACAGTTTCTACATTTTGCTTCTATTGTTTTCATAATTTTTTTCCCTATAGAAGGTGCTAATGGAGAAACAAAGGAAAAATATAAAATGAGGCCCAGTACTAAGAATGGTCCTCTATAGTATGAGAAATTTTACTTAAACTCACCAGAGAAAGATTCTGCCTGCCATATGATGCTCCTTTCAGTTTCTATGCTTTCTTACAGCACTTCACAGTTGAACTAAGAAAGGATAATGAGCTATGCATAAATAATAGCAGTGATGTGATAGGTAGTATGTGTAGAGTATACACGAATGCCAAACACTGTTGTGTTTCCATCACCTTGGCCCCTGAGACCTTCACCATAGCTCTATGAGGCATTAATAGTGGTAGTGTCCACAGTTTACAGATGAGGGGGTCTAAGTCACAGAGAATGTAAGGAACTTGTGCCAGATTGCATAGCCAGTAACAGAAAGGTCTGGAACTGGAACTCCAGCTTGTCTGACCCTAAGGAGGGTGCTCATGAGCACTGTGCCTTACTGCCTCCAAAGCCAGTTGTCCAGAGTCTGACCACAGTTCTGTGACTCCACCAATCATTCTTCTCCACATGGCTTGATTGGTCATTTAACAATAATCTTTAAAATTATTTGCAAGAGTTTCATTTTTCTCAATATGTGTTTACTAAATAAATGTTTTATTTTCTGTTATAAAAAAGGATGACAACTGTCATAAACATAAAGATGAGGGTTACCAGTTTCTGATTTCTTTCTTGCCTACACATGTGCAAGTGAACGTTCTGTGGTCAGAAGTTCAGTCTAAAGAATGACTGGGTGCCTAATATTTAGATTTATGATTTTAGACTATAAAGAAATGGAACATCTTTTTCACACAAAATGAGTTCTGTCTCCATCAATTTTGTCACACTGAGGTGGGGACAGGTGACTATGATGTCAAGACTACTCTTTTGGAATAGCCATTTAAATCTGAAGCACATTTCTTTGTTTTTCTTTTTAATTATCCTTGGTGGTTAAGAGACATGTGTTGAAAGAAGGGATTAATTTTTTGGAAGCAGCCAAAAATGATTTAAACAGAAGTAAGAAGAGAAAGAATATTTAGGTGTTATAACAAAAAAAAAAAAAAAAAAAAAGGAAAAGAAAAGAAATATCTTCTCTGTGTCATTAAAATAGATAAAATTGATTAAATGTACCACACTCATGAAAGATGTTATTAATGGAGAAAAGTATGGGAGGGGGAGAGGATGGGGTATATGGGAATCCCCCATATTTTTGATGTAACATTTACGTAATCTAAAGCTTCTTTAAATTAAAAAAAAAAAAACTTAAAAAAATAGACACAGAAAACAATTCTGAAAAGGAGTCTCCAAGAATATTTTGAGCAGTAATGAGTTGTTTTGTGTTCATTGTAATATATGTGAAACCTTCACAGACAACAGCCATAAAGGCAAAAATCATGTTTTTAAACTTTTGAGAAAAGTGATTTTAAAATTTATTTTATTATTTTACCATTTTTTACAGGCAGTGAGTCCAAATGCAAGAGGCTAGAATATACCTGTACGGAGAATACCAGAATAGTGAAGGAAAGGAATTTGTTGGAGTGTAGAATTCCAATCAAACTGTGTCTATGTCCCTCTTCATTGATTCCTTAAATAGTCAATTGATTTCTGCACACTGTACCTCTTAGCACACACTGCTCTGAACTTTTGGGCTCTAGAGCAAACGATAGCTATGGGAAAAGAAAAGTTTTAATAATAGTGGACTCTTATTATTATTATTCAAACTTTACATCATCTTGGAACCAAAACAGCTTGTTTGTAAGATAAAGCCTTCCATAAGCCTGCATTATCTCCACACTATTTCTAGGTTCAAATACTAAACTCACCAACTTTTCTTTCAAGGTTATTTATCAACTTTTAAAGCTAGCTGGCCTCATGAACAGTATGCTTCACCCTCTTCCTCATGAAATAAATTTAAATTATATCAGGAAAGAGCTCTTTGGGTTGTGCTGGTCATGGCCAAGTCAGCTTTGCTAATTCTTCCTGAATATGTTAAAATGTGGCTTTGCTCCAAAGCCAGAAATGAAAACTAATGTGATTTCTGTTGTTTCCTGCATGATCTAGTTTAAGGCATTTGATGTGCTTCAACTTATATCTTGAAGAGGTCTTTAAAAAAAAATTTATGGAAATCATCCCTAAAATTATTTGCATGGTCAGTAATAGATAAATAATGTGGTCAATTAATAGCTAGTATAAACATGTGGTTATGTAACCTCTAAACCCAAAGATTTATTATAAATAAATAAGGCAGCATTTAAATCCTGTGAGAACAAATTACATGCCTCTTTTTTCCCTTTGGAAACAGATGTATTAAATCAGGTGGATTCATGAAAGCCAACTATACTAGGCCTTCAGAGTTGGCCTTAATTAGCATGATAACTCTCACTAAAATGTATGAGGATAAAGTTTCCTGGGACATAATGGTCCCTCCTCTTCTGTTATTTTGTGTCACGCTCATTGGCAAACACACAGCACTTTAATATTGATAGCATCTTCTTCCTAAGGCTTTTCAGAGTCGGATCATATCTTCTCAGATACATTTAAAAACAGTATTCCATGGAAAATAAGAGATTATCAAATGAGAAGTTTTCTTGCTATCTGGAAGCAACTTGAAGTAATCAATCTGAGTAAAATCCAACAGAAGAAAAGTCTTATTGTGTTTTCACAGACATTTATAGCTGATGCCTATTCCTTCAGCTAAGTAGTTTTATTAGTTGTTTTATTTAGCAGAAGTGGGCAAGGTTTTCAGATAGTCATGACTGTCTGAAGATTGATATGCATTTAAGCTTTGTAAGGTTTTCATTTATCCTGAAAAGAGGAGCACAAGAAATCCTTGAAAAACAGTAGACCTATGCTGTCTGTAACTGCACTTGCTTAAAAACTGCCTGATGGTACTTATCATGTGGGTATCTTCAGATGGAAGTAAGAGCAAGTTCTATAAGAACAAGTGAAAGTTAATCAGATTATTAAAAAATATCAGGCATAACGTTTCTTGATCAGATTCTTTAATGTTTAATCATTATTAAATTATTTTTTCAAAGGAATTTAGAGTTATTTTTATTTGAGAAGGGATAAACAAAATAACTCAGATCATGCAAACATAGTTCAATATTTATTGGTCAATTGCATCTTCTTATGTAATATTGTGACCTCATTTACTTATGCTGTTGGGATGACTAGATGCAATTTTGGCTCTTACTTAATGTGTGAATGAATGAATGAATATTTAACTAAGTCTATACTTCATTTTTTTTCATTTTAAGAACAATTTATTGAAGCATATCATTCATACTTGAACATACATAAACAATAAGTGTCTAGTAAACATTGTGAACTTACAAAACAAACATGCATAACATCATACAGGGCTCCCACACATCACCCCATAAATACTTTGCATTGTTGTGAAACATTTGTTAACAAATTATGAAAGAGCATCATCAAAGTATTACTACTAACTATAGTCTGTATCTTACTCCCCTATACTTAAAAAATATATATTTATTTATGTATTTATTTACTTTTATCCATTTTTAAGCCTCGCCCCCCCCCCCCCGTTTTTGCAGTTTTTGTGTCCATTTGCTGGGCAATTCTCTGTGTCTGTTTCCTGCCCTCTCTTCTCCCCCTTATCCTCTTGTCTTCACTGGAATTTGATCTTGGGAACCTCCAATGTGGGAGAAAGGTGTCCATCGCCTGTGCCACCTTAGTTCCTGGTTTTTCAGCGCATCTCATCTTGACTCTCTCTTGTGTCACTCTCCTCTCACGTCATCATCTTGCTGCATGGCTCGGCTGGGCCTGGAGGTGCACCTGCGCATGTGGGGCCTGGCAACACACCTATACTTCATTTTTGGCCTTTACCAATATTTTTCCATAAGCACATTGTTTTAATTATTAATAAGACTTCTCTTCCCATCTCCAAGAAAATATCTTAGTTGTCCTTACTCTGAGAAATAAAACTTCATTTGTAGACCTTTGATTGGGAGCTTGATATTTTGTCCTTTATGAATAAGATTAGCCATAAAAGTATATCTTCTTTTGACTAATTGTCAATACAGCTCTTAACTCTGATAAACTTAGGTTACAAATAATCATAGAAAAATTAAAAATGTAATTAAATGAAAAAACCTATAACCACCAAGGCATAACTACTATTAATATTTTAGTATATAGCCCCTCATGCATTTGGCTGTGAATATATGATTTCACATATAAAGATATATGCATATGCATTACAGTATATAAATTTGAATCTCTGAAAGTAATAAGGCAATAGCACGAATAATACAAAATGTAATAATTTTTGAAAAGGAAACAATTAAATTCTTCCACATTGCTACAACTCTTAAGTTTTTTATTTTACTTTGTGGTATGTAGTCATCTTTCTACTTAGATTCAACCATAGAATCCACTCTTCAATAACTACATTGGATAAGAAAATTATAACTGCATTTCTATTGCTTTGAGGCAACTCTTTTTATACATATTTACCCCAAATTCATACAAGAGGTGAAAAACCATGACATTTACATCAGCAGCATTTTAGCATTTTTTGGGAGTGACAACTCAGTTGATGAGGGGCAAGAAAAGCAATAGCATAAAAAATTCCAAGCATCTTATTTCCATATGGGAAGCAGCTGTTCTTCATGCTGGTGAAAAGAGGTTTGTGTACTCTCTGCTCTTGCCAGCCTACTGGGGTCCTGACCATTGAAATTTAACTCCAGCTCAGTTGCATCTTCAAGGGTTAGTGATCAGACAGCTAATATTTATTGAGATCTACTCTGTGACAAGCACTGTGCTATGCATTTTCCAATTGCTAACTCATTTAATTTTCTGAACACCATTTTAAGGATGAATCAACGGAGGCTTAGAGAGGCCATGTATCTTGCCCAGGGCCACACAAACAGTGAGGAGCAGAGCCAGAATTTTCACCTGCTTGATGCGAGGACCCTTGATCACAAGCACCATGTTATCTTGCTTGCCTCAGTGAAGCTACATTCCAAGTGGATCGGAAGTTAGTGTTTTTGATGCCTTCTGCTGGAACCCTCCATATCCTATCAGTTGCCTTAATATCTTAGGGGTAAAGACTTCTTTCTGGTATTTGGAAGATGGCCTAGATTCACTCTTGGGAAAACTTCTGACATACTGCTCCTCCTCTAGCAATTTCTCCTCATTTTTTGGCTCAGTACCTTGAATTAATTCCCCATGCAGAATCAATCATTATCTATTTCTACTTCTTCATTCCTTTTCCCCAGATCTGTAAGATTTATGCCTCTCCCTAAATCATCTTAGAGTTCTCCATCAGCAATTTCTTAGACATTTAAGCAATAAGGATCTCAAGGATATACTGAAATTTCCAAAGGAATTCAACTCTCCCAAAGCCTTCCATAGAGTTTTCCAATTTCTCAGGCCAAATTTTTTGGAGTTGACTCTGAATCTTCTTTTCTCTCTCACATCCCACATTGAAGCCATCATCAAAACCTATAAGGTCTACATTCAAAATATTTTCAGAATACAACCAATTCTATTTTTTTTTTCATTAGAATCACAATGGGAAAAGGCACTATCATCTTTCTCTGGCTTCCACACTTGCTCTGCCCCGCTTTCATTATCTGCACCAAAGCCAGAGGGATCCTATTGAAACTTTACTCGAGATTGTACCATTCTGCTCTGAGGTCTCCAATGACTTCCCTCTCACTCCGAGCAATAGCCAATGGCCTACAATGCCCCACATAATCTGTCTTCCATTATCTTCTGCCCTCCCTTGATTCTGTTTGCTCCAGTTAAACAGGCCATCTTACACTCTTTCAAATAAGGCAAGCATCTTTTTTTTTTTAATTATTATTTTTTTATTTTTAAAGAAGCTTTAGATTACATAAATGTTACATAAAAAATATAAGGGATTCCCATATGCCCCACTCCTTCCCCCTCCTACACTTTATGACATTGCAGTGAGGCATACAAACCAAGCATCTTTTTTACCTCAGGGCGTTTGCAATTGTCCTTACTCTCTGCCTGATACATTTTCTCACCAAGAGTCACATGGCTTGATTCTGCCTCTAATTTCATGTCCTTACTCACAAGTCACCTTTATCAGAGAAACTGTTACTCATCACCCTATATTAAATAACTCCCAACCTCAATATGCACTACCCTCCCTTTCCCTGTTTTATTTTCCTCCAGAGCAGTTAACAAAAATTGATGTAGAACATATGTATTTCTCTAGTTGCATATAGTGTGTCTCCAACCATTCCTAAAAGAATAAAATCTCGATGAGGACAGGGAGGCTGTTATGTTCATTGTTGTATCATCAGGCCAGAATATGCCTGGCACCCAGTAAATACATGTGGAACAAATAAATTAAATTCACATTACATGTTCTGGGGTACATTATAGCACTAATTTAGACTTTGGAAGTATTCAATAATGTATGTTACTTTTTAAATAATATTTAAAACTTATCTGATATATACTGATAATTCATGTTGTAATGTTGCTACTTGTGCCCTGAACTTAATTTATCTTAAAATTGTGAAATTAAATAATCAAATAGGTATCTAAAACAAAGGCAGGTAAAGTTAACTTTTTGACAATCCTATTTAACATGCCATAACCGTAACATCAATATGTATAAATAGCCCTGGATTTTTTTTCAGAACAATATCCCATTGTCAACATTCTATATATTGGCCATATGTCACCTTATAATATGGAGAATATTCAAAAGTGAAACAATGCTGTCTCAATTTTCTTTTCCTTTCAGTTGTCCCTATTTCTGACTTCTTCCCCCTTTCTACCCATAGTGTTCCATTGGAAGTCAGCTGATAATTTTTAAAGTTGTGATCATAGGACAAATTTCACTTTCCTAAAATTGGGTCAAAACGATTTGTTGTTCCTTGTAGAATTTTCTATTTTCCCCTTAGGAGCATTTATAAAAAGTCACCATGCAAAACAATAAAAGGAAAATTATATCTCAACCAAAGGGATTATGGCTATTTTCCCAAACTGAAAACTTGTCAAAATTGAACTTTCATTGTCCATCTTTGTCTCTAATGCTAATCTGAATACAATCCAATTTCATTTAGAAGATGGGCATAAGACCAAGTGGGTCTTACTAAAGAAATTCACATAAAAGATTAATTTAATCCAATACTGATTAAAATACACAGAAAGGAGGCAACATGGGCTAATTTATGGAAAATGAAAGAATCTTTATTCAGTGGTTTATTGTGACCAGAGCTGAACTCATCTATTTACAGTTTTCAGAGACAGAAAATATTTTTTCTAACCACAGCTGAAGAGAGACCCTGACAGAGCTTTCCTGCTCCCCATCTCCCATGTCATCAGTGTTTTCTGGGAGAGGAATCTGAGGTGGTTTTCCATCTAAGTGGTTACAGCTGTTTCCACAGCATCAGTCAGATGGAGTTTCTGTGCATGTTGACTTTGGCTGCAGCCTTTCCCCAGAGCCCAGCAGCATGAGGCCTGGGACTCAGGACAAACATTCCAGAGTTTCAGAGTTCTTAACATTAACATTTGATGAATTCTTCTCTTAATTTCTTCTGGAGAAAAGCCAACAACCCTGGAGAGTTCCCTTTGCCCTGTGACAACCATGGTATTTCCCACCCCCACAAAATCCTTTGCCTTCTTTATAACTCAAAACTTGAAAAAAGAATAATTTGCACAAACCATGCCAATCTATGAAAATATGCATTCTTTTAAATATGTTTCAACACATTTTGATGGATTTCTGAAATACCAGACTTTAGTTCTTTTGAAGAGCTTAAAAATAAAAGAAAAGTAGACTTTAAAGCAAACCCCAAAATATTGGTGTCAAAAGTCTCTATGAGAAAATTTGAAAGGCAGTTACAGAGTTAATTAAGAGGGTCAGTTGTCGTAATTGCCCTGAAGTAGAGTAACACTTCTTTTTATTTTTTTGTAATAAACTATTTTTAGAGAAGTTTTAGATTTACAATCACAGAAAAATTACACTGAAAGTATAGGGAATTCCCATATAACCCCCAGAGTAGCATTTTTAAATGTTATTTTGGTAATATCTCGGTAATAGTAAATGTAGTTCTTACTTTGATTTAAAGTAGTTTTGTTGTATATCCTCACATTAATCATAAAAGGCTAATTAAAAATTGATTCTTCAACATCTGAGGGGTTGAAAACAAAGGTTACAATACAGATGGCATTGGAAATGGTCTGGAATCAAATGGGCCTTCATTTGGGTTAAAAGTAGGGAAATATGGCTTTGGTTTCTACTAATGAATTTCAGCCATAAATAAGAAAGAACATTCTGACAAAGGTTATGAAAGGATAACTTGGATAACAAAAGGGACCTTAGAATCTATTGCCTGGAAAGTTCTAAAAATGTGCCTTTATTTACTCTTTAATAAATCTGCCAAATATAGTAAAGGTTTCTTTTGTTTAGGATAAAAAGAAGTGGTACTAAATGACATTTCGAAGTTCTATAAACTCTGCCACTATGATATTTATGTAAGACATAAAATGACTATGGGATAGAGTAAATTTATTTCATACACACATACGTTTAGGCTGGTAATTTTTATATATCACCGCAGTATTGTATATGCCCCTATGTATGTATTATTTAGAAAATAAGCTCTGTCAAGACATGACCCTTGTCTCTTAAATTGATTAAACAGCACATAAAAAATAAACATTTTCTGCGTGCTGCCTCCCCGACCATCTTACTTTGGCTAAGCTGCTTGCCTCAACCTTGACCTTTGTCCTAGTTTTTAGGCAACTTTCCAGCCCTGTGGCATAACCTCCCCCAGAACCCAAACCCGCATCTGCAGCTACAACCCACGCCCACCCACTTGATCCGAAACCCACAACTGGTCCTGAATGATAAGCTAACCACGCTCTCCCCCTTTGGATCCCCAGTCCCATTCTTTTTGTGCAGGCTTTTGCTTTAAGTTGACCAATCCTTGACTACCAGAGAAATCTTACCAAGACCTTCCATCACATGGTGATCTGACTCCTCTCTCCTGTGGCTGCATCTGAATTTCCTCTGCTTATAAGGAACCTCCATCATACTGGATTAAGGCCTACCCTGATTCAGTTTGGCCATAACATCTTCAAAGATTCTGTTTAAAAATGAGTTCACACCCACAGAACTGGGCATTAGGATTGACCATATCTTTGTGGGGAACATCATTTAATCTACCACAGTTCTCTTGTCCTGAGCCCAGCAGGTATATTATCTTCCCTGACTTGGTCACTTACTTATTTTGACCCTGTGTAAACATTTTGGCTTATATTGCTTGAAGGGAAGTAAACAATATAATATATTAGTCTCTTTCATAGAAATTATTGACCATCAGGCCTTTTATCAATCTTTCTTTGTAATATTAATTTGTTTAGGGCAAATGTAGGCTCTAAGACTTCTGTTTTTAACAATGACTGAATAGCTGGTATCACACCAACTCGTTGGCCAAGAAAACCTGGATAAAACAACAAAACAACAAAAACAACAAAAGCAACAATGAAAACAATACAAACAACCCAGGCAGTTGCAAATATTAGTAATCAAACAGGACAGCCATGACTTGAGGGCTCAATATCACTAAGAGAAGGAAAATGCACTGAATTAAATGGGAAAATTCTCCACTGCATTTTCCCTCTCTGAAAAAGCAGCAATCTGGAGTTTCAAGCAGTCCCACAGTGTTGTGGAAACAAAAATTGGACTTAAGTGCTACCAAAGCAGGCAGATTCCAGTGACAAGAGAACCAGAGAGAAGTGAGCCTCACATTTTATATGTCTCTCTCTTCCTTCAAAATATGTGCTTAAACCATAGCTTAAAAGGGATAAAAAAAAAAAAAAAAAAGAGAAGAACCAAGTGGAAAATGACTACTGAGAGGTCAAAAAGCCAAACAGAGTTTTTGGCATTTTACAGGTGTGAGAAGAAAAAAACGTTGTTTGTGTTTGCCAAGGAGAAGTGGCCTTGGTAAATATCCCAGGCTTTCAGTTACAACTCCTGAAGGGCTATAACCTACAAATAAGAGCAAACCAGAAGTAGATTAATCTGCAAAGTGTTTGCAACTCAGCAGCCAATCACCTCAATCGTTGACTAGTTCGAGGTGATCTATCTGTAACCTTAATGGCTGTCTGAAAAAATCTCTGGAGGAAGATAAGATCATTCGGAGCCTGTACAATTTCTTTTTTGTTTTGTTTTGTTTTTTTGTTTTTTGTTTTGTTTTTTTTGTTTTTTTGTTTTTCATGTCCCTCCTTCCTTTTTTTTTTTTTTTTTTATGGGTAAAAATCAAAATTCTCACAATACATACAAACATTTGTAAAATGATATATAAATATATATGCATATATGTGTATTTCCTTACAAAAATGTTATTTATCTTTGGGAGTTGGAGGTTGTCCTGAGTACTGTTGTGGCAATGGATGTAGGCCATTTTAAATCAGCACACACCACTCAGAACTGAGTGGGAGAGAGTGTGGTCTACAGTGTGAACTGTGGTCTATGGTTGGTGGCAAGGCTCCAGGATGTGTAAGTTCATTGAGGTTGGTGGGCCACACTGTGGGAGATGTTTGTGTGGGATGTGGTGGGAGGTGTGGGAGGTGGGCAACATGGGAATCCCAGTGGGTTCCGTGTAATATTTTAGGTAATCTAAGCACCTCTTAAAATATATGTACAATTTCTTTATAAAACATAATTTCTGTTATTCAGTTAAAAAATACAGGTATGCCAGCTGCGATATGATAGGATCAAATAAGAAAACAAACAAGAATAACCTGGCAATAGACATAGGCTACAGGAGGTCCAGATATTTGAGTTATAATACACAGATTAAAAAACAAATGTGATTAATAAGTCAAAGAAATAAATGGAAGCACAGAGAATTTAATTCAACATAGAATATATAAAAAATCTAGTGAAAATTCTAACACAGAAAAAAAACCTGTATATATGAAATGACAAAATCAATAGATAGTTTTATTAGACAGAAAAAGAGTGATTAGTAAACTGAAAGATAGTTCAGTAGAAAATATCCAGACTACTGCAGTTAGAGAAGAATGAAAAAAAAACATATAGATATGTGGAACACAGTGAAACTGAAAAGATATAACAAATGAATTATTTGAACCAAAGAAAGTGAAAAGAAAAAATGTAGGAAGGCAATATTTGAAGCATATGGATGACAACTTTCTAAAACTACAAGCTGTATAGTCAAGAAATCCTATAATGCGAGCATTAAATGTGCACCTATGCACAGAAGGTCACAATGATAAACACCAAAGATAAAGAGACATTTCTTAAAATCAACCTCACTACTTCCCATACGCCACTCCCCCTCCCCACCCCCCAAAAAAACCATTGCTGTCGAAGGACCAACAAAATACCGGCAGCTGACTTTTCAAAAGCAAGGACACAAGCCGGAAAATAAAGAAATGGCATTTTTAAATGCTGAAGGAAAAATTACAGCAACCTAGAATACCACAGTCAATGAACATATGCTTCATATATGATGGTAAAATATATATATTTCAGACAAACAGAAACAGAGAATTTATCACTAGTAGAATATACTAAAAGAAATATTAAGGGAATTCTTCAGATGGAAGAAAAATTATCTTTGTTGATAGCACAGCGAATCAGGAAACAGTACAAATCCTTGTGAAAGGTAATTATGTGGGTAAAAGTAAATGAATATTGATGCTAAACAATAATAATATTGTCCCATACATTTTAAAGTGTATATATAACTAAAATGAAAGCACACAGACAAGAGATGGTGAAAGGGCCTAAAATGTTCTGAGTTTCTTAAATTTTCTTAGAAAAGCTAAAAGTAATAGTTTATAGTTGACTCTATAGTTAGATTAGATCAAATAATTGAAGGTAAATGCTAAATAAATAATGAAATAAAGTATAATCATCAAACCTCATAGCAGGAGATACAGAAGAATAACAATGTTTGGTTAATTCTAGATTTAATTCTATTAAATCTAAAGATATTATATGCTACAATTAAATATAGGTGTTATATTATGTTAGTTTTATCTTATTTATTTTTCCTATCATTCTGCTTATAAAGCACACAATTCAAAATTAGATTCTGCAAATGAAATTATTAACTGTCTAGTCCAATCATCTCCATTTACAAATCTTTGATAAAAGTTTCTGGATTTGAATGAAAAAAAATTTTTTTAAACTATTAATCTGTTAGCACTCAACAGAACTAATTTCACATTAAACTACTTTGATAGAAAATAAAAGTAGTATAGCACTGGGATGACAATAAAATAATGGATAAGTTCTATTTCCCTATTCAAAAACTTAAAAAAAAAAACAAAACACCACATCCTTTCACCTAATTCTTCAACACTTTCCAACCTTCATATCTATTTCTTCATCTCAGAATTGCCCCTTTACTTTAATTGGTTTTGATATCTGTTTATTATCTGTATGTTTTAAAAAAATATTTGTAGGTATATCCTTGTTAATTATTATGGGTTAGCTCAAGTGGTTTTGAAAATTATGGTCAATATACTGCTTCCAAGATGATTATTTAAAATATTCACTGTTTTAAAAGGGGATATTGTTACTATACTGGTTTCAAAAAAGTCTGAATTGATTTAAAAATCTGTATTAACTTCTTAGGCTATCATAAAAGCAAGGTATGTGAGCTCTATTCCCATATAACAAGACACAGCATAATTTGTCTTTTATTAAGCTTTTAATTGGGAAAAATATGTAGTATATCATAGGTAAATGGATTATTAGATAGATTGCGATATCAGACACCAGGGAAATTAATATTGACCTTAGGGATGTCACTCATGAATAGTATGAATAGCTCAGGTTTATCATCAATTAAATAATTTTATCTGATATTAATATACTTTTACTTTCTGCTTTTATGGTATATATTTATCAGTTCATTTACCTTTAACACATTGGTATATTTTTATTTAAAACATGTCTTTCATAGACAGCATATGGTTGGGTCTTGCTTTTGTAAATCTATTTTTCACAATATCTGCCATTTAATTAGGCTATTTAGTCCATTGACATTAAATGTAATTATTAATACAATTGTATTTATATCAACCATTTTATTATTTGTTTTCTATTTTTCCCTTCTGCTTGTTTGGTACCACAATTTTTCTTTCTTGCCTTCTTTTGAATAATATTCAGAATTCTTTTAACTATACATTTTTGCACTAATTTATTGTTTGTTTTTTAGGGGTTACAATATACATTTTTTAAGGTTTTTCAGTCTACTTAGAGTTATTATTGTATTACTTCTTGTAAAATGGAGACACTTTGGCAAATATATAGGTCCATTTAATTCCCCACCCTGATCTTTGTTTTCACATGTATTACAACATACATTATAAATGCCCTGAGACAAGCTTTTTATATTTACTCAGATATATATCATTTCCAATATTTTTCATTCCTTTTTAATGACTCATGTTTTCCACTGATCTTATTTCCTTTCAGCTTAAACAACTCCCTTCAATATTTTCTGCTGGTTTACTGGTGATATATTCTTAGTTTTCTTTCTTATTGCAGTTTTTAAAATACACTTTCATTGTGAATAATTGTAGATTTGCCTGTGGTTTTAAGAAATAATTCAGAAAGATTCTATGTACCTGGTTTTCCCCAATGGTAAAATCTTGCATAACTATAGTACGACATCACAACAAGAGGTTGACATTGAACAGTCAATAAATAGAACAATTACATTGCCACAAAGAGTCCTCATGTTGCCCTTTTATAGTCATATCCACTTCCTTCCTGCCCCCACAATCCCCTTTAACCTTTGCAATCACTAATCTGTTCTCCTTCTCTGTATTTTTGTCTTTTCAAGAATATTATATAAGTGAAATCATACAATAGTTAGCATTTTAGAATTGGCTTTTTTGCTCATAATTCCTTGAAGATTCTTTCATGTTGTTGCATATATCACAACTTTATTCCTTTTTATTGCTGAGTAGTAGTCCATGGTATCAATGTACCACGGTTTTTTTGTTGGTTTGTTTTGTTTTTTAGCAAGTCACCAATTGAGGGACATCTGAGGTTCTCCAATTTGAGGCTATTACAAATAAAACTGCTACAAACATTCATGCACAGGTTTTTGTGAGAACATAAGTTTTCTTTATTTTCTGCGATAAAGCCCAAGGGTGCAATTGCTGGGTTGTATGGTAGTTGCATACTTAATTGTTAAAGAAACTGCCAAACTGTTTTCATAACAGCTGTGACATTTTACATTCTGACCATTTTATGCTTTGCATTCAGACCTATGATCGATTTTGTGTTAATTTTCATATAACGTGTGAGATTTAGGTTTATTTATTGCCCATAGGTGTCCAATTGCTCTAGCATCATTTGTTGAAAACACAATCTTTCCTCCATTGAATTTCTTTTCCACCTTTGTCAAAAGTCAGTTATGAATATTTGTGTGATTATATTTCAGTGTTCTCTATTCTGTTTCATTGATCTGTGTATCTATCCCTCCACCAGTACATACATATTCATATAAATATACATATATAAAATGTTAAGTTCACTAGTAAGCAAATAAATTATAATTAAAACAAAGTATCACTTCACAATCAGTCAAAGTGGGCATAATAAAACATCTGACAATATTATTGGTTAGTGAGTATTTGGAACAATAGGAACATTCATGGATTACTTGGAGTAGAAATTTGGCATGAACACGTCGGAGCAATTTGGCAAAAATCAGTAGACCATGAACTTAAGCAATGAACAGCATTCTGACTTCTAGGTACATACTATAGAGAACCCCTTGCCCAAAGAAACCTTTTACAAAAATTTTATTACAGTCATTGTTTTTAATAATCAAAAATTGGAAAGAAAATAGATATTTGAATGGCTAAGTGATAAATTGTGGATTAGTTATTCAAGCTTTAATATATAATCATAACAAATGAGTTAAATTTAAACATATAAATATACGTAAGTAATTTTGAGGTAAAAAAAAAAACAAGTTGCAAACATCCATTTTTGGAACTCTTTATAACAGTATTAAATATACAAAACTCTATTGTTTGTGTGTTTGTACAAATGTAGTTCAATGATAAAAATATGGAGGCCAGATTAAAGAGCAACTTAAGAGTGCTTACCTCTGGAGTGGGAAGAAATGAAATTGGGGTAGTGAATAAAGGGAGTTTCAATTGTACTTGTGAGAGAGTTAGAGGAAGTGAGCTGAAACAAATAAAGTAAATGCTGATGTTTCCTTAATCTAAATGGTTACTGTATAGTTTTTAAAATAAAATTATCTAAATTTATATTTAAAATATATAATGGAATAAAAAGGACAGATGGGCATCATTATCCTATGCTGACTCATTTCATAGGATCTCATTGTTAATTATTCCCAAACCTTACTATGGTAATTTTAATCTAAAATGATTTCTTAGGGATTTATTTTGGGAATTAAATGACTAGAAGTGAATTGTGTTTCTGCATTGATCACTATGTCATTGGGTCAGAAATAAATATAAGTACCCACCTTGTGGCTGCATCTGTTTCTAAGATGGTAGAATTAGAGATGATAGGCAATGCTGTGCAATGAATATTATATTTTAAATGACAGGAAATTTAGACCAAAAAATATGCTCTCTTCATCTCCTTTTTCTGAGCAATGTGTGTCTGCTTATTGTGGTTATTTTTGTCTTTTTTGCCCTTGCTGCTTAAGTAATATTTACTTCCTTTAAACTGCTTTAGATATTTATTTTTGAAAGAAAAAATCATTGATAATTTAATTACATTGCTGTCAGCCTACCAAAACTAGCTGGTTGAGAAAACTCAATGAGGGATATGGAAGGAGAGAGAGAGAAATCGAGACAAGTATAAGAAACACCATGTTATCCTTTCGGTTAGTGCAGTAATTATAATATTTTCAATTTGACAAACTGAGTGTTAGAGCATAGGTGCATTAGAATTAAAACTAAAAACGGAAATGTCTCCAAGTCTTTTTCAGCATTAGAGAGGTCTATTTTAAAAGGTATTTTCTGTATTTTCTGATGGGTTCAGACTAGATCATCTAACATAAAAAGATTCAGAGGATAATTTCTATACTGCACAGCAGCAGAGCCATAGAGTATTTTTATTCCCTAGGCAATATCAGTCTATTAGAAGCTTTCAAACCTAACATTAGGGTGAATCACATGTTGAAAGTAGAAGAAACCCTTAAAGATATTTAATTTAACCACCTCCCTTGTATTGATGAGGAAACTGAGCCCACCTAGAATTAAGGGTCTTGATCAAAGTAATAAAAAGAGTTGAGGATAGAACTAGGACTTCAAATTTTTTTTAAAAAAATTATTTTTATTTTTTAAGGTTGCTCCATTTAAGAGATGTCACCATTAAATGCTCAGCTCTTCTTTGTTTTAAAAATGTTTCTGGGGGTTTTTAATAGGGATTTCTATGAAACATATAACCTATGTCTAATACTAACCAGCTGACTATTTATGAGATCACTGACACTGTTAAGTGCAGGTGCCTTTGAAGTTGTTCACATTCCAGCGCAAATGCCAAATTGCCTGGGCAAGCCTAGGCACTCAAAACCGCCCTGATGATTTTGGAGACCTGTCCAAAAGAGTTACTAGAACATCTAATATCTGAAGAATTCAGTTAAGTATGGTGAAGATCAAAAATACCTTAAACAGATCACTATTTTCATCTTCTGGTTCTCATTCTTTTCTCTCGTCACTCAAATAATTTTAAGAACTGCTCTGGTAGTAAAATGGAAATCACACAAATAGGTATCTAACTCAATCTAGAAGCATTTTTTGAATGCCTACTATATTCCAAGCTTTGTGCTAAATATACCCCAAAGGAGAGTCAATCCAGGATAATCAGGTTATACCTGATAGGGCAGACATTCCCCAAGTTATTTAGAGTCAGAAACCATTGTTGGTGACCCTCGACTGAAGTAGATCATCAGTACCTTCTTTCATTCCCACTAGTTTGTCATGCTTGAAGAGAGTGGTCTAATGTATTTACAGGTGTTGCAAGTTTATGGCCATATTGACAAAGAAAGACTGAGTCCAGGCTTTATACAGAGTCTATCGTAGGATCTCATCTAGAGCCCTACATTTACTATGATTTCTGCTGCCGCCATTAACATCACTGCAGCAACACTTCCTGGCCTTTAGGAATATGTCCTTAGCTCAAAGCTTAGATCAAAGTAAAAGACGGTGGCTGACGGGACAGAAGTCAATGGAAGAGGGAAAGCAAGAAGGGGAGACACCTACCATTTCTGTCACTTAAGGGAGTAATATTTTTGTTATATTTCTCCTATTGTTTATCAGAAACAATGAAAGAACTTTTCACTTTGATGAGGACCAGTTAAGCAGCTATTATAAAATATGATCTGCATGCATTTAAAAATGATCTTATCGGCACAAGTAGTTACACTTATTGTGTCCCTGTTATAAACAGAATGGGGTATAATGGCTAATAATGATACATAAAGAGAAGATTCCTATACAAACTGAATTAAATCAGGGAAAGAAGAAGCTTAGGCTCAACTATTACCATTCATGTATTTATCAGCAAACATTTGAAAGCCTATTGGTGAAGCTATTTAAGAAATAGAATTTGATGAAACATTATCACTTTCTTATTTAATTTAATGTTTGTATCTAAAATATTATTTAATTTTCATATCTAAAATATTACTAATAAGAATTATCAGCCTGCTTAATGTGTATTCTGTTTAAGAAATGTTACATATTAATAATGCATATGTTATAAAATAATTTTTCCATATGGACCTTAGACTTAATTAACAGAAATGAGAAATAGTCTAACAAATGCTCTGATCTCAATGGGATTTTTAATTTAAAAATAAATAAATACAGCATAAGAACAAGATAGGATTCCAAAATACATCTTGAATCAAGGATGAGTTTTTAATTAGAAAAAAAATAATGATGCAACACACTGGTTATTAAATGCAAAATTGAGCAATGTTTATTATGTCATGCAAAGACTTTGTTTTTCATTTTCCCCAAAGCATATAGAATAGGAGCTGGCTTTATAGTTGATTTAATATAAGAACAGATAACTCACTGAAGGTTTTGAGTCTTTCAGAGTTGGATGTCACTTTTCTCATTTTAATTCTTGTGGTGTTGGGGGTACATAAGAAGTATGTTAGGTAGGAGTCTGGGCCAGTCAAAATGGAGTAGGTAAGGAACAGTCCTCTTGCTAAAGGATATTACTTAAAATTAAATTATTCCTTTGAAGCATAGCCTAGAATTCAGATGACAAGATATTTCCTTTCTGAAAAAAATGAAAACAAAACTAAGAGATTGAAGAGCAGGAGGGTGGTGAGGAAGAGGTGGAGGCAGTGAGGTCTGCAGTGTGGGCAATTAGATCTGAATACTTGTGCTACCACCTGCTAGCTGGCTGACCATGGAAAATCACTGCGGCTGTCTCAACCTCAGTTTCTTCATCTGTAATAGGATGATTATAACAGTATTAATTTTGGAATGGTTGTGAGAATCAGAGGGGAAAACAAAACACATCACAGTGCTAAGAAGAGGCTCTTTACCTAGTGTTATTACATTTAGTAATCTAGCATAATAAATGGAAAAAATTTTGCATACCAAAGTGGTAGAAGTAAAGACCTTTGTCTAAGAAGGGACATGCTTTTTATAAGAGATAATTTTAAAAATTTTAGGAGTCCTGAGTCACGGTAGAGGATAAAGAAAACGGAATTTCTCTGCTTTAGCAAATAAGAGGAATTTAGTTTTCTGTTACTGGAATGAAGTAGCAGAGAAATGAGAATAAAACAAGAAGAAAGAGAGAAGATTCTCAGTGCTGGGTGTTATAGTTACCTAGGCTGTTCAAAGCAAATACCATGAAAATGGATCATGTTAAACAATGGAAATTTATTCTCTCACAATTTTGAGGCTGGGAAAATATCCAAATCTAGGCATCATCAAGGCAATGCTTTCTTCCTGAAGACCAGCTGCTGGGGATCCTTGGCTTCTCTGTCACATGGAAAGGCAAATGGAAGTGTCTATTGGTCTCTCCCCTCTCTTCCAGGTTTCACTGATTTCAGTTTCTTGCTTCCATAGCTTTCTCTCTCTTTGTCTGAATTTCATTCTCTTATAAAGGACTTCAGTAATAGGATTAAGACCCATCCTGAATGAGGTGGATCACACCTTCACTGAAGCAGCCTCATCTAAAGGTCCTGCTTACAATGGGTCCACACTCACAGGAATGTATTAAATTTAAGAACATGTTTTTCTGGGGTACATACAGCTTCAGACCATCAATCTCAGGGATGTGGAAGCCCCAGAACAGATATGGCTAAGGGAAATTTTAAGTATAAGGATTGCTCACGGTGTTAAATTGTTTGCAATACTACAGAGGAAGTCTCTGGGGAATATTCTGCCACACCAACATGACTTCGGTTAGTGTTTTGATTTATATAAAAATTAAAAGACAGCTCTGTGTACCTGTTTTAAACAACATGAAACGTGAAAGCTACTAGTGCTGAACAAAAAGAGAATTTCTTTCTAAACTGAATTAAATCAGGGAAAGGAAGAGCTTGGAGTCAACTGCTACCATTTGTGTATTCCTTCAGCAAATGTTTGAGGGCCTACTCTGTTCTATGTAACGGAGAAAAAGAGAAATACAATCACTGCTCTCATTAAATTTGCATGTTAGCAAATGAGGTAAAAATAAACACATTGATAAATAAAGGAAATAGGTCATGCAAACAGAGAAAAGTGTGTTGAGAGAAACAGGGTGCTGGAGAGAAACGGAGGGTGGGGGCATTAGCATGGATGGCCAGGGAGGTTGTACCAGAATGTATGGCAAGATGAAGGTACTACTTCAAAAATAAGGTAAAGGAGTGTTTTAAGCAAAGGGAGTAGAGAACGTCTAAAATGAGCTCAGCATATTAAATGATAAAGAGTAAACCTGAAGCCCAGAGAATAAAAAGTAGTAATAGCTAAGGTCTGAGAGTTAGGGCAGACACAGATGGTGTAGGGTCTGGGAAGTTATGATAGTTTTAGATTTTATTACTTAAGATTCAGAGTTAACCATTGGAATTTTTAGTAGGAGGTGGTATAATCAAATTTAAAGTTTAAAAGACACATTCTGGCAGCTCTGTGGAGAACAATCTTAAGAGCAACAGTAGAACAAGACCACATAAGTGGCTATTTCAGCATTCCACACAGCAGTTGATGGTGATTTGGTCCAGGGTGTAGAAATGATGAGAGATCAGTTTCTGAATAGATATTGAAGGTGGAGCTGATAAGATATGAAAATGGATTAGATGTGGAAGATAAGGAAAAGTGAGAAACAACTATGACTCCTAACATTTGGCTTGAAAAACAAGATGAATAATGGTAACAGTAACTAACTTAGAGAGATAGTGTTTAAGAATATTCAGAATAGAGAGGTGCATTAGTCAAAGGGGTGCTGATGCAAAGTACCGGAACTCTGTTGACTTTTATAAAGGGTATTTATTTGGGTTAGAAGCTTACAGTCACAAGGCCCTAAAGAGTCCAGCTCAAGGTACCATAAAATGTATTTTCTCACCCAACGTCATTGGCCACGTGTTGAAGCAAGATGGCAGGCAGTGTCTGCAAGGATTTGCCTTCCTTCTTCTTTTTAAGGCTCTGTGGTCCCAGCTTCTTCCAATCTCAGATATAGGCTAGCATAAGGTTTATCTCTCTCTCCCAGGGCTCATTTCTTTGTGGGCTCAGCTGCTCTGGTCTCTCCACAAGGACAGCTGTAGACTATCAGGCTCATCTCTTTTCCCAGGGCCTCTGCTGTATCTAGTGAGCTGTCTCTCCTCCTCTGTGTTCTTCTCTGTATGTCTCTGTGTGCCAGAGTCTGTTTTATCATCCCACCAAGGGGGTAGGGACTCAGCCCTGAGCCACACTCTAATGACATGGTTGGATCAAAGCCCTAATCTTAACATAATTTAATCAGATATTTCAGCTGAATCTAATACAACAAAGGGTTATCATGCCCAGAGGAACAGACCAGTTTACAAACATAATCAAATATCTTTTTTGAAATTCATAAATAATATCAAACTGCTACAAGAGGGATGGATTGGTTTAGGCAAGATGTTAAAAAATTATGTTCATAGACATGTCAATTTGAGATGCCAATTTTTCATCCAAGAGAGGATATTGACTGGGGAATTGGATTGATGCAAATGGAGTTCAGGGGAGAGGTTCAAATTAGAAATATAAATTTGGGAGTTATCAATACATATTGTAATTGATATTATGGGAATTTATCAGATTACCCAAAAAGAGTATAAATAGAAAATGGGTCATAAAAGTGAGCTTGGAATGCTCTTGTTTATAGAGCTCTGGAAGAGGAGAAGCCAGCAGCAGATTGGATGGAGAAGTGAATGTGTGGTGTTTGGAGAGTCAAGAGAAAAAAACAAATTTCCAGCCGAAGTTTCAAGAAGGAGGGAGATGTTACCTATGTCAAATGATGCTAAGATGAGACATTAAGATGAGCATAGAAAACTAAATATTGGATTTGCTTTGATGGAGTTGTCGATGACCTTTACATGAGTGGTCATGTAAAGCCCAAAGGAAGCAGGTTAGGGTGGAAACATGTGGTGAAAATATCTAGACAGAGATTTTAATAACATAGTTTATTTAAACAAAAATTTATACAGTTCTTCCAAACATAAAATCAACAAAAGAGGAGTTGCTTTAATTGACAAAAGTGGGTTGTAGCATAGAAAGAGATCCCCTTTACTTTCTCATCAAACTTGTAGTCATACTGAGTCATCCTAATGCATCCTCTGGCTCCAGGAAAGATAGTTTGCAAACCACCAATCTATAAAACATCTGTCAAATCTCTGTATTAATAACTGCAACATTGATTCCATGGCTCCCTCAATAGTGTGTGTTTTCTTTAATATTGCTGAGGTTTAATGATGATAGAACAGAAAATGTCCCTGTCATCTAATTTTTCAAATTTTTAATTGAAGAACCAGAATGACAAATAATAATGTAGTTCTCTGAGCTTAACACACAAGGCTTTTAATAGCAATAAAGGAATTAAATCATTTCAGAAGACTAACTCAATCAAGAACCTTTTTTTGTGTAACAAATATAAACATTCAATATACATTTTTGGTCATAGGTTTTGGGGGACACCTATGGCTAAGTTAGATATGTTTGGCTGTCATGCAAAGTAAAAAGACTCAAACTACTCTATTTTTCAATCCTTTCCAGTACTGGAATCCATTCCAGCATAATGTTAGTTAACGGTTCCATGTGGACAGTTCTCAGATATGCTGCTGCACCATGGCCAAAACGACGTGATATTGATCTCATTAAATAGCAAAATATTTTTATTCATGAGATTAGCTAATGCAAATGACTTGTGAATCTTTCAGAAATTTCTCCTGCATATCCTCTCTACATCTAATTTTAAATAATTAGGATCCCTTTGCAAATGATGTTACTTCATCCAACCTTGAAACAAGTATTTATTGAAATTGGGATATAGCAGTGGCACAACACAATTCCGGGTCTGCAATGGAAGATAGCCTGGGCCTTCAGAATCCAACAGGGTTCTTCCACAGTTTTAAACAGTTGTAAAGTTGGTGGCACTATGCAAATTTTCCCAAATTAGGTTAATGATCACGCGTGATAAAAACCTAGTAATAGAAGTAATTGTGGAAATTCTTTCTTTTTCCTTTTTTTAACTTTGTAGGCAATACCTGTTCAATGTAAAGGTGTTTTCTTTTAAAACATAGAGAAAACACAGAATAAAATTAAATGTTTTACCTGTTGAAAATATATGCTTATCTGTCTCTTTGTCTCTCTCTATGAGATAGATGATGATAGAAATAGAGATAGAGACAGTGTATTAGTCAGCCAAATGTGAAATACCAAAAATGGGTTGGTCTTTATAAAGGGTATTTATTTGGGGTAGAAGTCCACAGATACCAGGCCATAAAGCATAAGTTTCTTCTCACCAAAGTTCATTGCCACGTGTTGGAGCAAGATAGCTGCCGACGTTAGCCAGGGTTCAGGCTTCTTGGGTCCCTCTCTTCCCCGGGGGCTGCGTTTCTGTCCGGGCTAAGCTCTTCTGGTTCATACACAAGGTCAGCTGTAGACTATCAGGCGAACGGCTCACTTCTCTTCTCCTGGGGCCTTCTTCCCAACATCAAAACTCCAACATCAAAACTGCTTCTCAAAAACTGCTTCAACTCTGTTCTTTGCCTTGCCTTTTATATTAGATTCCCCACCCACCAAGGGGTGGGGCTTAACGCCCAGTCAACGCCCTAATTATAACTTAATCATGCCCAGATTAACAGATCAGTTTACAAGCATGATCCAATGATATTTTTGGAATTCATAATTACATCAAATTGCCAGACGGCCAGAGATAGAGATAGAGAGAGAGAGGGAGAGAGAGAGAGAGAGAGAGAGAGAGAGATGCATATAAAGAAGAAGTAGAAAATGTTTGGAACAATTGGCCTCAGAATAC
The DNA here is from genome assembly GCA_026826555.1 of Tolypeutes matacus. Taxonomy (NCBI): domain Eukaryota; kingdom Metazoa; phylum Chordata; class Mammalia; order Cingulata; family Chlamyphoridae; genus Tolypeutes; species Tolypeutes matacus. The sequence goes on from JAKSZT010053792.1 coordinate 4,701,470, forward strand.
TCCTCTTAGTGTAAACATTGTTTTTTGTCTAGGAAAACTCCATAACTTGCTATTTGCCTGTGAAAGAAGAAGGCCTCCTTAAATTATTACATATTAAAGGCCTCCTAAATTATTACATATTAAAATAATTTTTCAGACATCTTGGTTTAAGGAAAGAGTATCCCTAATAATAAACTGAAGGATGGAGCCCATCAGAGAATATATGGAGTAAGAAGTTTCATGTGAAGGAGAGTGGACAGTAAATTTCTGGCCATCATTGAGCTGCTATACCTGAAGTCGTTTTCCTGTGCTATAAATACTCTCCATCACTCCAAAATCTTTGATTAAAAACCTGGTACACATCAAAGCTTAATGTTAATACTCTTTAGGGGAGAGCAGGAAAAGGTGATGGTGCCAAAGTGACTGGCAGCAAATGAGGAGAAGCCTATGGATCCAGCAGAGGAGTGGGAGGAAGGGTTGTGGGGTGGTTGCAAAGAGTGACTTGGGCACATGCACATGGTAAAGATCTTTATCCAAAATGTGCAGTAGGAAGAGCACCCTTGCTGATGTGGGGCAAGATGGGCTCAAGAGAAGTACAAATTCAGAAGGATGGAGAACTTGCAGATAACTAGGAAGGAGATAGTTTATCATCTACCTATTTATCTTTCTACCGTCTATCTATCTACCTACAACAAAATGTACAACATCTTGTAATTTGCTTTTTTTTTTTCTTTTAATCATATATTTGGGGATATCTCATCTTTAATTAATGTATCTCTATATTATCATCAATCTTAATAACTCTATTACCTCAGTGTATGAATGTACTATAATTTGTTTAGGCCATAACTTCTTGTTATGCATGGAGGCTGTTTGCTTAATATTTTTAACTGTTTATGAATAATAAAAACCCAATACCTCAATTATTTATTCAATGTGTACATTGAATGCTACAATAAAAATTCTTTAAATTAATTTTTGCAAATGTATTCAATTATTTTTATAAGTCATCTGAGGTGAAATGCTTAGACAAGAGTATGTACATTTTTATATTTTAATGTATATTGTTAAACTATTGTCCAGATAGGTTTAATTGTAGCAATTACAGCAAGTGAAAATCTCTTTATTAATTTGTTCTAAGTTTCTATCTGTTGGTGACAGTTGAATTGAGTAGGATATTTAATTAGGAGATAATAATACATTCATGATACAAGGATAAGCTCTGTAAAAATGCCTGTAGAAGGTTTGTCTAAAAATTTCATCTGGGCTTTATGTATAAAGTAAAATATCAGTTGCTCCTCTTTGTAAAATTAAAAATATAGGCCTAAATGAATTTATTTTGTTTTTACTTTTAGATATGAAATGTAGGCTCGAAGCCTAAGCTGACAGAAGTTAAAAGCTAAATTGATCTGCATGAAAAGTTTAGAAGATCATGTTTCAATATGAAAAGCTGTTCTAGACCTACTAAACTTTTGGGTTTGTGCTACACTTTCTTAGATCCCATATTTTGCCTATATGTGTCCTCAGTGACAGTTTCAGAAGCAATACATATCAAATAGATTTTATGAGTACTTATGTGTCTGAAAACATCTTTATCTAGCCCTTATGCTTGTTATAGTTTAGTTGGGTATATAATTGAGGGTTCAGAATAACTATCTCTTGGAACTTTATGGTGTTGATTTTTATCTTCTACCATCAAGTCACTGTAAATGTGGGGTCCAATTCTATTCTAATAATTCTTTCTTTGTAGATGATTTATTCTTTTCCCTACTAGAAATTAAGATCGCTTCCTTATATTTAATTGACTCTCATAAGTATGCATCAAGGTGAGGCTCTGTCTTCATTTATCCTATTGAAAGACTATGTCTTTCTTCAGTTCTGCTAATTATTCATTCTATTCCTTTTTTGATTTTGATGGTATATTCCCTTATATTGCCTCTGTTTTTTCCTAAATTTCCTATTTGTTGAACATTATACCTCTTGCATTAATTCCATTTCACTAAATTTTTAAATAATTTTCTCCATCTTTAACTATTTGTTTGAAACTTTTCCTCAGTTTTACTTTATAGCCCTTGCTTTCAATGTTTTATGTCAATCATCACACTTTTAGTTCTAAGAATTCCTGTCCCATGGATCCTTTACAAAGCCTATTTTATTCATCCAATTTCTTTTCAAATATTCCTATGAATAATCATTAGACATTTTTTTTTCCTGAATTCTTTCTCCAGTAGACATCTGCTGGATATCACTCAGAGCATTGTGTGAATGGCTGAGGTAGAGAATTAGCCAGCAATCTGACCTTCTTCCCCAAAGAGAATGAAAGAGGAGAGTTTTCGTTTTGGAGCACTATCATCCACATTGGAAACCCACCATCGTAGAGAAGCCTACCAAAGGGACCTGCCCAAGATGGCACCCTTGTTAAATCAGAGCCAATGCCATATCCCAGTGATGCTGATGCTAAGGGTGACAGTCTTTCCTTTATACTCTTGGCTGGGTTTCCCAGCAGATATGACCATGGCCAATTAGTTTTATAACATAAATTTAAAAATATTCCACAAAGGGCACTGGCCCTTTATAGGCGACTATAGTCTTTGGTATGTAAAATGTCATATAAAATTATATCATTTTTGAGAGTATGAATCATTTACAATAATTCATTTCATCACATTTATTGAAGTCTTTATGTGTGCAAATGGTTTATATAAGCCATCTGAGTTCAATGAGCTCTACAGTGCCAGGAATGCTGAGTGTTCTTTGAAATGTCAATGCATTGAAATCTAAGGAAAATACTCTATAGACTTATGGTAGCAAGTTTCAGGGAGAGTTATAGTTAGCATTTCATGGTTGCCATAGTATCCCAGTTAGTACCATGGCAATGAGGTTTCATTCCTGTTAGTAACACAAAAGTCACAGTATTTATCTGGATTCAGAAAGCATTTCTGCCTTGACAGTTAAGACCAAGTCACACTTTTACAGATGAAGCTCAGACCTCCTACCCTTTCAAAACTACCTTTCAAATGAGGGGGAAGGGCATATTTTCTGAGCTGTCCAGAGGGGCATTCAACATAAGTCTGTCAGACAAGAGAGATGCCAAGATGCTTGCCATCTGGAGTCCCTGGCACATTGTACCATACCAGGGCCTTCTTGAATAGCCAATAGATTTTAGAAGGAACTTTGATGAAATTGTGTTTTAGTTTAAGTCATACATGAAAGGACAACCAGAATACAATATGGAAAACATTTTTCAAATGGCTCGAAATCGTGAACAAGGTCACAAAAACACTGAGTTGAGTGCAGTTCAGGCAGGAAATTAAGGGCCTGAAATAGTTAATCTGTTATTGGCTACCATCAGCACTTCTGTATTTGCCATCCTAGAGGTGGAAATGTGTGCTAACTGGCAATTTGTGAAAGTGCTTTAATATATGTGCAGATGCCAGATGTGCTTAGATGAACATTATAAGAAGTGCATTGATTTTGCTGATAAATTGAATTTATTCCAAGTATGATGCTTCACAACTATAGTTAAAATGATAGAAGGCTTAGGAAGAGAAGTAATTTCAAAATTTCAGTAAAAGTTAGGCGACATCAATTCCAAAAACCTACAACTAAGGGTAATAATAAGTCATGCTTCTGTGCTTTCTGATGCTCAGTGTATTAACTTCAGTAATACTTGCCAAGAGTAACTCCGTGCTGTGCTGAGGGGAATTTGAATTTGAATGCAACATCCTGCTTAATGCACAGCCTTAATGAACAACTTCATTTGTTCAATAAAATAAAAACTTATTTCTCTATGTTGGGTCAAAAGCCATAACAATTCACTCAATGGCACAGTTTTGTTAATACTGAGAGCTTGATGATAAATAATAATATTTAGAAAGACAATTTTAATTGACTTGACCCAAAGATATTTAGGTTAGCAGAACTTAATTCTGCATTCATGTGTATATATATATATACTCAATTCCCTGCTTTATCTAAGCAAAAAAGTATACTTTATTCCACTAAATACAGTTAGAAGGCCTATACAATTTTAGATTGCTTGGTATATGTTTATTATCTTATTATTAAAATAGTCACAACCTTTACTCTCACTTCTGTACTATTCACAGAATACTGAATTCTAGGCAAAATTCTGATGGTAGAGGTTATTGCTAATTGTTTTGATTGTTATGGAGCTTATATCTTATACAAAAAAATTGGAATCAAATTCAAATTTAAGAAATAATATGTTTTAGAAGTTCATAGAATCACCTCTGCTATTTCCCTAACTCAAAACTGTCTACTGTCAAGTACTTCTTGAATTACAAATCCAAGTGAAGAAGTGCCAATGAGCAGCACATAGCCTGTGAGTCATACGTTGCCAGTCCTTGGCCACCCCTGACTGGCCACAGGACCTTTGTGTATCACCAGAGTCTCTCATTGTGCTTCCCCATGAAACTGACCTGAACCCTTACTATAGAATCATAAGAACACAACCCACTTGCTGCACACTTTTCTTCCCCTCTGCCCTTCCCACACACACACTTTCTTTTTTTTTTTTTTTTTGGCTTGTTCTGTAGTGTGTAATTTTTTTCTGTCTTTCTGTTAACAGTCTTTAAATCCTACTTGGACAGTTGAATGCAAATGCTAGAGTGCTAAAAAGACTATTTTCTAAGTGAATAATATTATGGACAGAAATTAACAATATCTTTCAATTGGAACTTTGAAAGGCATCTTCATATTCTAAAGAGCAAACTTTATCTTATCAAGCATCTGAGTGCCTAAAGGAAAAAATGAAGCAAGCTCTAAGTTCTTTGAAAATCTTTTGCCTTCTCCTTATAAATATAGACAGACATTTCTATCAGTAGTATCCAACAATATTCTCCTATCTATTATATTTGATGATAACCTCCTTGCTATGATGGCATGGTAAATTATTGTTACTCCTGCTGTACTGTTTAAAATAAAACATCCTAAGTTTTTAATGATAAAACCTGTTTGGCTCCATTTTGCTAATGGATATTTTGATTAAGAAATATTAGAAATGTTGCCTTCTTGTGTCTATATTACAATTGAATTCTTATTAACAACCCTTTAATAATGGAAGAGTTAAGTCTTTTTAGATCTTAAGATGTTACCTCTTGAATAAAACATCTACTCTTTTCAAACTTACTGTCTTCTTTATTCTGTAGACAATTTTCCAACTTTTTTGTTGCTTATTTGTTTTATTAAATGAAATATTTGGTTATAATATAAAAGGAAACAGAATTTCATAAATTGAGAGAGAGGAAAGGTAGTTTCCAGTCAAAGTGGGAGCAAGCAGAAGAGAGATGAAGAATACATTCAGTTGTGACAAAGAAATCACCGGCAGGTGGGATGTCGAGTCTGTCTCAAGCTTGTTGGAAGCCAGTGGAGTGGCAGGCTGCTGGGCCAGATACCCACGGCTCCCTGTGACACACTTGGCATTGCTAATGTTAAGCAGATTGATGATTGTGACCCTTTGGCATAATGGCAGTGAGTTTAATTTATAAAATAAATGACAGCTCACATATTCATTTCATCCAAGGTGGTATGCAATTTTACAAATCATAGCTCCGTATTGTCTTGCAGACATTGATAAATTAAAAACTTGTCCCATCTTAGCACTAGTATGTTTTTCCCTCTTTTATGAGCAAAAATTTAAAACACAGAAGTGTCTCTGGTAAGTATTGTTCAGAGGGCTTAGCCAAAAACAAAAAGCAAAAAGCAAAAAAAACAAAAAACCCAAGAGTCCTATTTCCCTATTTAGAGACTGTAATTTGGAGGTGATGGAGGGGGCTATTCATTATTCCGGCATTGAGGGACACTTTTCAGTGGTATTCTAATATTGTCAATGCCTAAGAGTGTATGTGGTCTTTCCTTAACATTGTTTGAGTTTACACATTGACTGTTTTGCTTGCTAAGAATGCTTGCTAAGAATGTTATGGGAGAAAAACACTAAAGCATGGAGGTTTGCTCATGATACATTAAGTTTATCCATTACCCCATTAGTAAAATCAAAGAATAAGTTGAAAATAGAGACCCAGTGAAGCCACAAAGAATCAATCAATCAATAAAACTATGAGACTAACCATTTCACTACTCTTACCAGATAAAGTCATTGCAATTTATTTCATGTTTATCACCAGAAAACAGAGTGGGCTTCATTTATGTATACAAGGATGCATATTTTGCCTTTGCAATAGCATTTCAAAAAATAAAAGTGCTTACATAAAATCATAGCTTTGTGTCTCTTTTTATTCATAGAATTTTACAAATTTCTTCTTAAAAGATGGCCCCATTTTTTTTCCTGTAAGCCAAGGTAGCTTTTGTGAGGTCCACAAGGAGTTCCAAAATATGGGAAAGTATAAATTGGCATTTGTTTCTGGAGTTTGTGTGTGTGCTATATATGGTATTTTAACATTAAATTGTGCAGGTATTTTGATTACAAATAGCTCAAGTAGAGCATTCATTTCAAATTTTACCTACTTATTACCCCAGCAAAGGAAATGGCTGCCTTGAGTTTTCAGATGGGTAACTATTTATTGCTAAGTTTGCTAGGAAGTTGCCTAACTCCGTAGTGCCACCAACTATTTTTTCATGGTACCTTTATTGTACTGGTGCAGAAATTTGAGATTGGCAGTTAGGGTGGTTTTCTAATTCCTTTATTTTACACTGTAATTAAATATGCAGTGATCCAAATTTATGTATACAAGGCTTTAAGAAAGGATGAACAAAATAAAGCAAACAAAAAAATCACAATTGTTTATTGATCTCCTATTTTGCCCAAAACATTATGGGTGATATGGTGCTATCTAAGACTGATGTCTTCAATGGGTCTGTTATAGTCAATTTGCCAGCCATGGCTAGTTGGTCCCCTAAACAGATGGCCCTATACTGTTGATTAAGCACTTGCACTATTCTGTGAATGACTGCCTCCCACATTTTTTGCCTTAAGTACCTCTCTTGCTCACAAGTCTACATAAATTCTAACTTCAGATCACTTCTCTTTTTCCATAAAGCAGATGACCAGGTGAACTCCCCAAAGCGTTGAATGTTGGGAGGATATTTCCTCACCACTGTCCTACAAAGCCATTCCTGATGGTGTTGTAGTACATCCATTTTCAACTCATACCCACACACTCAGCCAACTCATCGTGAACCAAACTCAGGCTTTTTCTTTCTTTGTCTGCTGGTCATAAGAGATTCTCCATATAACATGTGTGACCTCAGTAGATAGGTCCTAACGCAAAAGTAGTGGATGACATGAGGTTCTGATTACCTACTATGCAGCTTGCTTATGCATTCTAGTCCTGCTGATTCTCATTCGGAGATGTAACATTTCTATCTTAAAATAGATTGTTGCTAAATGTCTTACTTTATGACTTGGTGGGTCTGATAGAAGTCAGCTAATTGTGGGCAGTTGTGATCACGTGGTCTCTTGGTGTCCCAAGTAAGACATTCTACCCTTAATGGCCAAATAGCATGCCAGGAAGAGTTTTCTAAAAGACATATAAACCCTTTGGGCAGATGGCATGGGCTTGCTCTGAAACCTTGGAATTGTGTTGTGATTTTCACATAAACTCCACACATCATCTTATCCCACGACTGATTCTTCTAGTATAAAAGGATCTGTTGCATCTTATGGCCAAAGTGGGAAGGCTACTTACACCACTAAATGGAGTTGTTTCAGATCCTGTCCTGCTCTGTGACCCCACAAAGCTTAGAGCATTTTGTTTCACCAGAGCTGTATTACCAGGTGGAAAATGCTGCCTCCATAACTTGAAGAGGCCTGCAAGGCATTGGGATGCCTTCTTCACAGTGAATGTCTTCATTTATCTATTACTTGAGATAGTATATGTTGATATGCATTTAAATTCTGGTCCTCTGAAATGTTTACTGATGTGGTGGGCTTCTGAATCTTGGTAGGGATTGCCACTTTCTGTTTGTGAAAAACTGTGTAAGTTGTTGGATTTTACTCTACTTGCAAATGAAGTACTTAGCCTGGCACATTTTTCTGGATGATGGTAGAAGATACAAGATTCCTTTTTATTACTTTTGTTACTCACATTTTATAAGTCAAAGCAATAGCAGTAACCAGAGTATCAGGATTTTTGTACTGGTTTCACAAATCCCAAATCTTACAGAGTGACACAAGGAGGGGAAGATGACACTGGAACATGAAATGAGTACATTATAGGAAAGGAAGGCTTAATTTAAGGAAGTCACATTTTTATAATGTATAGTAAACATGACAGACATTTGATCTTTAGGAAGACACTATCTCTGTTTTCCAAGGTTATTTACTATACAGCTATCCTTGAAAAGACTGCCCCATGGTCAGTCTTGCCTCACTGGCAAGACTTGTAGAAATGCAAGAGGCCATTGGAGAGTTGTCTTCCAACAGTGTTTATTACCGAGGGCCCAAATATGGCAATTATTGTCCATGTGCTCTGATTAGCATGATATTAGTAATATAGCAGATGGGTGTAATCCTCTATGCTCATACACTATGGATTTTTCTGGACTATATTATAACATAAAAGAATAGCATTAACATAGACTAGGAAAAAACTGTAAATGTCATTCCCAAGTGAATGTGAAATGTTTCTAATCCCATTTTATAATAGAAATGAAAACAAACACTGACCACATCAGAGGCTGTGTACCATGTGTCCAAGACCATATTAATCTGCTGTAGTAAAGATAACACATCTGGAATGGAGGTTATAATTGGGATTACCACTTGGATAGTTTTACCAGCAGTTTGTTGTCATTCTCCAGGATCCATCTGGTTTTTGTAGGATATAGATGAGTGAATTAAATTGAGATACCACAATGGTCACCACACTTAAATCCTTTAGATCTTTAAGAGTGGCATTAATTCCATGAACCCATCCGGGCAATGGCATTCATTTTTATTTACTATCTTGGCTAGATTAAGTCAGGACTCTGCCTGCCTCTCCCACCTTTGCCGCCTTTGGCTTCTGATGGTTAAATGATCTCACCTGACCTCTTGCTTTGGGGTCTTATCATCCCCATTGTTGCCAGTAAGCTTGTTCTACAATAGTGTCCTTACCATCAGTCCTGAGCTACGCCACTAATCATTTCAGCAGTGATTATGCCTCTCTCACCAGTACATTCCTTATGACCTGGTAAATTCGGCCCTCTCATGGAATACAATCATCTGGTGAGTTTTCCACCTTTCTGTCACTCCTTCCACTACCTGTCATAGTCTCTCCTTCCACTACCTGTCATAGCACGTCTGGCATTTCAACATCAGTTAACTTGAATGATCATTTTTCCCCATGCTTCTGGGGACTACACAATAATGAATTAACACCACGTCCTCTAGTGCTTACCATGGTGTTAAATCCTGTATCTTGGGAGAGTACTCATAAACCATTCATTTTTCCCTTATTTTGTTCCAATCTTCTTGACCAAGCAACTTCAATGCATACTCTCCCTGTATTTGCTGGAACATGCTGGGTTTTGCAGCTGTTTTAAGGCATAAGTCCTTTTCTCACTTACCAGGCCCAGCTAAATGACACACAGGTTATATTGTGATATAACTCTAGGTAAATACCATGTGGCCGGCAGTGAAGCTAGGGACAGATGTTGGCCTATTGGATTTTACAAGAGAGACCTTGTCATCACTACTAATCAAGGGGGAGAATATACTATTTTTTAATAAGGAGAGGGAGGCCAATTTTACAGGTTCAGAGGATTTGGGGGAATCTAGGAATTTAAGAATTTTGGGTGCATCAGTTCAGATCATCCCATGAGACACTGTCCCATTCTTTCTCAACCAGAGCCCAGACTTCAGAAAAGCAGACTTGCCTCTGTTGGGAGTTTATTATTCCCTGTAAATCAACTTCTCTAACGCTTAAGTCCAGTGCATGGTCCTCAACTTTTCTGCCCTCCTATTGCAAGAATTGAGTCTCTTTTTATGCTACCAAGGAGGCCTTTGACATGTACACTTAACTTTCAATTGGCAATTAATTGCTCTCAGGTTTTTGTTATCTTTCTCCAGAGTGTCAATGCACCCAATTCCTTTCTTCTTATATGACTATTTCCCTATGTTTCTCAATTGTTAATTAAATCTCACTAATTCCTTCACTTCCACTAGTATACCATCCCAATTCACTGCCAGTGAAAATTTACCAATTGGATTACCACTTTGTACCAAAGCCTAATTGTGTTCCTCTTATCAGTGATGGGATCCTTATTTCCAGGAAGGGATTGAGTCATTCATCTTGAAAACCCATTTTAGCAACTTCTTTTTTTGGATCACTTCTGGTACCAACTCTTCCATGTCAGGTTCCCCAGAAAGCAGTCTTCGGGACAGAATATGTTGAGCTGAGCTTAAAGGATGTTTATTTAGAATTATCTTTGGAAGGACAGGGAGAAGGAAGAGTTGAACAAAGGATATATTAACCTGTGATTCAGGCCCAACTGTAGCTTCTGTAGACCCACAAGGAGCTTTAGAGTTGGCACCTCTCATCAGAGATGCCCCAACTTGTTCAGGCCTGCTCTCCTGCATCAGTTATTGCATGAGGGTTTCCCCAGGAAGGGGTGTGTCCTTGGACATGGTGGCTTTATATAGTTGAGGCAATCCTTGAAATGGCTGACATCAAAACCTACAACTTCTCTAATTTAAAAAAATTAATATTAGGAAATAAAAGCTGCCAGTACTCAGAGTGGCTGGGGCAAAAAATCCTTCAGTAAAGGGGAATTTGAATGAAGCATCATGGTGTCCATCATGACATAGAATTAATATACACTACTCCAAACTGAGTACATTGAGGTAAAGTATTCAAGCTCCTTGAATTTTTGCAAAAGAGCTAAAACTATTCCTTCATAGTAGATACTGATTACTTAGCGATGTGTATTTTGATTTCTAGGATAATACTGATATAATAGTAACAATGAATACCTACAAAGCTAAGAGTGGAGAAACGAAGGAAAATTAAAAATTAATCAATCCAGAAGAAGGCAGAAATGGAAATATAAATGTACAGAGTGTATAGCTAGAAATCAAATGGCAAGATATGTGATTTAAACTATTAGATTTAAGTTATTTATATTAAATTTAATAAAATGGAATAAAAGAGGAAATTGAAAAATTCCAAACATAGTAGGGGATTCCATTATACTTCTCTCAGGAACTGATAGGATAAGCAGAAAAAAAATCAGTAAGATTATAAAAGATTTGAACAAAAAACTAACAATATCAAAATAATGGATACATATAGACCATTGCATCCAACTGCAGAAACTCACATGGAATATGCTTTATACTTTTCAGGCTCACATGGAACATTTTACGAATATTTGCTTTAAAGTAATGGGGTCTTAAAGTAAGTCTCAATGAATCTCAGACTGTTGAAACCAACCAGCTCATGTTCTTTGACTATAAGGAAAATAAGCTAATAAAGATTTGAAAAGAAAAATCATTGTAGGTTTAAATATTAAGAAACATATTTCTAAATAACCCATGGATCAGAAATAGACAATAAAGGGCACTAGAAAATATTTTTAATTGAATGGCAAATGAGAATATTTCATACTAAAAATAATGGATTTCAGTTAAACCCATGCTTAAAGGAAATTAAGTGGTTTACAAGCATATATCAAAAAAGTAACATGAAGATCAATGATTTAAACATCATCACAAGAATTAGGCACTATAATTAAATCTAAAAAAAGTTGAAAGAATAAAAACAATGAATAAAACTTAAACAGAAAACAGACATTCATTCAATAGAGAGGATCATCAAAGTGAAATGTTGCTTTCTTAAACAAAAAGTATAAAATTTGCAATACCTGTTGTATATTGATCATGAGAAAAACAGTGAAGGCACTGATTTAACATTAAGAATGAAAATGGAGACATCATTATAGATTCTGCAGGTGTTCTAAAGATAATATCAGTATATTATAAATAATATTTTTCCAATAAATTAAAAATTTTAAATAGAATGGAGACATTTCTAGAGAAATACAAATCTGCTTAGCAGAAGAAAATATGAACTGGTTATAAACTATTAAAAGAAATTAATTAGTAACTAAATATCCCAGAAGGAAAACTTCAGACCTATATGATGTTCCCGGTGATTTCTACCAAATATTTAAGTTAAAAACAATACCAATCAAATGCAAACTCTTTAAGATAATTTTTTAAAAAGTGATGAAGAAATTTATTACTGGTTTTATAAGGAAAGCATTATCTTGAAATCAAAGCCCATATAATAAAAGAGAAAATTACAATCGAGCAATACTTAATATAGACACTTTTATAACTTTGACCATCATGTCCTAAAGTATATTTTTAATTATTATTATTCATAGCGATTGAGATCACTAAGTTTCTTGGGTCTGTACTTTTAAGTGTTTAACCAAATTTGGGGAATTTTAGCAAATATTTTTTCATATAGTTTTTCTGTAATATTCTTTCTCTTTCATCACTTTTTGGGACTTTCTTTATATGTATGTTAGATGGCTAAATATTGTCCCATAGATTATTAGGTCACTGAGACTGTGCTGTTTTTTTGTTGTTGTTGTTTTCCCTTAATTTATTTTCCTCTCCATGCCTCAATTCAGGTAATTTTCACTGAACTATCTTCACATGTGTTACTTGAGTCTTTCTTCTTCACTGAATGTTTTAAAATAGACATTGCATTTTTCAACTTAAGACTTTCCATCATCTTCCTTTCTAAAGTTTCCAATTCTCTCCTGAAATTACCCATCTCTTCACCCTTTATATCTATCTTTTCTTGTAAATTAAAATATTTAAAAATTGACTAAGTTGTGGGAATATATGGGTACCTGTGAGTCTGCTTCTATTGTGCAATTTTCCTCTTGATTGTGGATCACATTTTCATGATTTTTCAATTCCATTTTATTGTATTCTCTGCAGTTTATATTAAAAAGGGAGAAAGTAAACTCCATTAAATTTCAGTTAAGATGTTTTTTCTGAGAGTGCAAGAAAGTCCTTTTCTCTGCCGGGTAGCTAGGACGGGAACTAACCATTCAGATTCCTTTAAAAGCCAAGTCAAGAATGAGGTGAGGCTGGAACAAAGATAACATTTTCACCTCTGGTAAGTCCAAACCTCATTTCCCATACCACTAATGCTAATTATTTGAGCTGGAATGGTGTTGGGCCAACATTTCACCTAGTTTTTGTTCACTCGTAGCAGAGTTCCTGGATCCATACAAATGTAGGTTACTCCACAGATTCTCTGTTTTCAGCTTTTCTTCCATAGTTTGTTTTTACAGAAAAATATTTGGGGGTATTTAGGGGAGAATAATTTGGGGGCTAAACAATTTTCTTTCACATTTATGACTCCTTCAAATTCTATCCATTACATTAGCTTACCACATTATCTGGAATTTAATTCATCAGTGAATTGTTGTCCACTGCTCTTTGATAAAACTATGAGTTTTATTTTGTTACTCCTTCTTCCTGTATTATTTGTTTCTTGTTGTACAATGTGAGTAAAATTCTTTCACATTTTTATTTCCTAATCAAACGTGGAAGCCTATCTGAGCACTGTATTTATATGACAGTTAAAAAATTATAACAAAAGTTATTTTTTAAAAATATAAATGGAGATGCCTGTGGGGAAAAGTGGGAGGTATGGGGAGTGGGGCGTATGGGAATCCCTTATATTTTTTAATGTAACATTTTATGTAATCTAAGTATCTTTTAAAAATAAATAAATAAATATATTTTAAAAAGAAAAAAAATAAATAAATGGAGATGCCTCAACACAAAAGAATTGTCACATTAAGGATAGATTTACAAATTTGCATCTATTTAACAAATCGGCCTCACATTGACAAAGTGAAAAAAGTGAAAATCTATGTAATTACCAAAAAAGTCAAAGCAACTTTTGACATGTAGTTTTTTATTTTCATACTCTGAATTAATATCTTTTATATAATTATCTAAATACCATAGATAATTAGATAAGGAAGTGGCAGACTTCCAGGTACATTGCAACCTACTATATTAGTTTAAATTTCCTTTTTTAATAGTCTTTCAATTTACCCTTAAACTCATAAAAAGAAAATCTATTAAAAAGCTTGATTACCTTTCTTTTCTTCTTTTGTTATTCCATCAGATCATAAGTGAATAGTATAGTAATAAAATAAATAAGAACTAGATTCAGGATTCGCGTATTATGAAGAATTCTTAAAATATCAAAATCTAAAACAGATACAGAAACTACCAAAATGACTGGGAATATCTTGTCAAACTCCTTCCCTAGGGTCTATTAATATTGTATTTCTCCTTGACTCTGGCAAGAGCTAAGTTTAATTTTAATTAATTCACACAAATTAATTCCAGGTGAATTCAAATAAATTGTGAATAAGTACTTACTGTAGACCTAGAATTAATGGCAAGAGCAACCTTAATAAAATTGTTTCAGTTCCAGAAGGATTAATCACTGCATTCTTTGTAATCTCCCTCTATACTCTGTATCTCTGTCACTTCATACAAAAATGACATTAAGAAACACGCTATTGAAAGATAAGTTGTTTGAATAAATGGATAAATTAATGAGTGAAAGAATAAATAAAAATTCAATTTGGAGAATAGAAGTTCAAACTACAGGCAGCCTGCCACTTCCTAGTTGTTTGACTTTGGGCAAGCCAAAGAACTGGTCTATACTTAAGTTTTTTCATGTGTAAAATAAGGTTGATAATACTACCTATGCAAAAAGGTAGGAAAAGCTTATTATTTATCATTTAAAATGGCAGTTTTGAAAGTGAAAGGAGATGTAAAATATATAAATTATAAAAATTTTTTGAAATAATTACTTATTGACAAACAAAATGATTCCATTATTTTTTGGGGTCTTTATAAAAGAATTCTATTCAAAATTATTTTCAAAAATGATATTGTTTCTAGGAAGATAAAAGTTGCACTTGTTCATGTGAATTATATCAAAATTTAAAGCCTTCCTTATTTCTTATCTAAACATTATACATACAGTAAACAAAAACTACTATGGGCACATATTCACATATTTTATCTAATACTGTGCCATTTGTATTTTTCTGAAAAATATATTTTTTATTAAATACCGTATTATTATTGTAATTTTTCAATAAAATTGACTATTCTTCAAAACTACCTTTTATGTTTAGCAAGTGTAAAATTGTTGATGCCTTCAATTCTTTCTTCTCTGTTGCCCATAAAACTTTTATTAATAAACATTTCTCTCCAGAGATGTGGAAGTACAATATTTACTTAATGGATGGTATCCTGAAAACTATACTTTTTGTATTAAATTTTGTAATTTTTAGACCAAATATTTTCTACTCCTGAATGATGCCTTCATTCAGAGTACCTCTCTTCAGGAAATATTTTTAAAAGATTAAGTGTTCATCAGTTAAATTGTTTCTTTTGAATATTTTTACCAAATTTAAATTCTGTGCTTTTTAGGCCTTTTCAATTTTTTTCCCATTTCAATACAGCTATAAACTTACAAGTTAAGAAAAGGGACTCCATCAAAAGATTCTGCCCACAAACTGAGATATTCCAAACAATTAAATTTCAATATGAATCTTGTAAAATGTTTGAGCTACTGTTGTTTAACCTGCTCAGTTTCTCCCTTGCTTTTGCATAGACATAATTTAATGTAGATTTGTTTAAATAAGAGCAATTTGCTAAAATATTCAAAACCTGAATATATTTGGTACCCCATATATAGGATACTTCAATTAAAGATTTCCACCCGATTAAAGGAAAAAAAAACACAACCAAAATAACATTAAAAAGTCAGTATTATTGTAGGACACAGGTTGATTTATAAAGTAGTCCTTCCAAGGCTCAAGTGGAGTTTTGAAATATTTGAGCCTTGGAAGGATTATCATAGCAAAACAAATACATTTAAGTTCAATTTTGAACTTTGGAATTGATATTAAAACATAATTCACATCAGCTCTTTTACCATCAACAGAATAAACTTCCAAAACTTTCCATTGATTCCATAATTTTAACAAAAGATTTCAAATCACCATTGAAATTAATTTAACTGATATTTTATTTGAAACATCCGATGACATCAATGGAAAATTGGCATCATTTTTCTGTTTCCATTTTCTCCTGCTGGTAATGGAACCTTTGTGCCAACAGCTATGGCTTCCATTTTCTATAACCACAAGAATATTTACATTCAAAAATAAGTGAAACAAATTTAGACCATTTATTTAATGTAGTCATTTTCTCCAGGTGCAGCTTTCTTAAAATAATAACTTTTAAGGAAGATGCTGACACTTCCACTTCAGATTTGCACCTTCTGGAGTATGGTCAATGATATCATCATGACCTCCATGGTTGGCTTTAAGTGTTAACAAATCTTTTGTACAAATTACAAGGCTTTATCCACTTTCTTGAGAAACTTAAATTTAATATTCATTTTTTAAAATGCACTTTTTTAGGGGCCTTGCTGTCAAAAGAGTTTAATGCCAAATAAGAAAAAATGTCTTCGAAACAAAAAATTGAGAATAAATAAAAATACAAGAAATAAATTGTTGTAGGTTTGCAGCATACAATGTATTATAAAACTGCTAACAAGGGCCTTAGGAGGCCATCTGGACTCTCTACAACAGGACTACACTTCCCACACCTATTTCACAAGCATTTAATTTCCCATGTTTCCCCTCAGCTCCGATCCCCTGCAGCATGGTGGCTTCATACATCACTCAGGCTTCAGGCCAGGCCAGGGGATGGGGCAGCACAACTGGCTGGTAGACCAGTTGCTGTCACCATCTAACCAAAGTTTTCAGAAGAGCTTTTGTTTTATTAACAAGCACTCCCTGTAAACCTTGAAATGTGTTAATTACCTTTCATCTAGAAGGGATCAAGTAAAGATGGATTATATTATTTCAGATTTAACCTGGTGTTAAATCAAGCAAGAACTCTTTCACTGCTAAACGAAATCATAGCTGGTGCTGAGAATACAAAGTTGAGCTGTACCAAACACACCCTGGATTATTTTAATGCGAATTCTAGTAATATTTGATTAAACAAGGAAAAATTATGGGGCAAATGCTTACCCATATGGGGCGGGGTTTCTATGAGTGTTAAAAGTGTTAAAATATGTAATGTGTAAAAAGTGCCTGGCCCACAATGAGTGCTATCTATATAATTGTTATTAATTATCATTATTGCTACAAGGTACATAGGCAAAATAAGTGCAATAATGTTTCTAGCATATGCTCATTTGGATTTTTTTGTTCAGTTAAGTTTTCTCTGTAAATATGTGAATTATTAGTGGGAGATATGAAAGGATAAAATTTTAAGAGATGACAAAAAAATCTGTTCCTCTGTCTAATGAGGTTGAAAAGCTTACAAGTTCTCTCGACAGGACTTGACTATGCTCTGATATTATTTAATTAGATTTGTCTTAGAACTTGACTGCACAGACAAGTAACATTTGCAGAATTGAGAATGAAGAGATTATCTTCCAAAATGAATTGGAAGGAGGGAAGGGTATTTATATCATGTCTCACCAATAAGGATATAATCAGCCCCAAAGAAGTAACTTTATCTTGATCTGTCACTCAGTGCAACCTGATTCAAGATCCATTTTTTAATCACCTTAACTATGATCCCTTGAATTCATTTTCTGATAACTAATTTATAATTTTTAATAGAAATAAAATGTTACAATGTAGGTGGAAGAGTCACTCAAACCCCACACTCCCTACAAAAGGCAGTTGGCAAAACTGCCTTTTGTAGGGAGAGAATTGTGCAGCAGATGAGGTGTGAAAAGTCAGGAAATAGGAATTCCAAACAGGACCAGTCCTTCAGTACATATAATATACCAACTTGCACAAGTTTCCAAATTATTCCATCACAGTTCATCCATCAGCTACGTAGGAACAGCAAAGTGAACATGGTTGAGCAAATAGTGTGCATTATTTATTTACCTTGAATGTTCATGATTAAAGGAATGCATAACTTTGTAAATATTTTGATATCTATGACCTACCATAAGTACTCTAAAAATGGCTTTAGAAACTAGTTTGTTTTATCCTTCTGCATCCTCAACTTTGTTAAATATGAACAAACAAAAAATACCTAATATCTGTTCATTTTTTTCAGAGAAAGGAGTTTGATTTTATATATTTTTCCCTTTATTAGAGAAGTTTTAAGTATGAAATGCTTCAAGAATTTTCCTGTCACTTTTGTGCAGAGGCCATGCCAATATTCTCTATCAGTCCAATTCTAGTGTAGGTGCTGTGAAGCGAGCACCGTATCTGTCATCTTTTTACTAAGAAAACACATAATTGATCTGAGAAACATTACAAAATTATAGCAAGCAAATATGAATAGATTAAATATTTGAATTTTATCACCATTATTATTTCATGATTTATCTCAGTTACTGATTTGTTAGAGTACATGAAATCTGTGATGTCACATAAAAGTTACTGACCCAGAAGTCACTAAGCCTTTCCCTTTCTTGTTGTCTCGGTCTAGAAGGGATTCAACTTTGAAGGAAAAAAGAATACTGTCCCAGCAGCCTGGCAAACTGAAACAGTTTTTTTCCATACAATGGATTGGCTTAAACCACAGGAATTTACTGGGCTTACGGTTTTGAAGCTAGAAGAAGTCCAAAATCAAGGTATTGGCAAGGCTTTCCTTCTCCCTGAAGACTCCAGTGGTCTGGTGCTGGTGCCAGCAATTCTCAGGGTTCTTTGTATTTCTGCCTCCCATCACATGGCAATGTCTTCTTTTCTGTTCTATTCTTCCAATTGCTCCTGACTTTGGCTTCTTCCTCTGTGGCCTCGTGTTTCTCTTTTTAAGGCTTCCAGTCATCTGCACTAGGACCTACCCTCATTCAGTTGGGCCACAACTTAACTAAAAATAACATCTCCAAGATATCTTATTTACAATGAGTCTATACCCCCAGGAATGCCAATAGAGATTAAGAATGTCTAAATAGGGGTATATAATTCAGTCTACCACAAGTACTTTGCCTAAAGCAGCATGACTGATCCAAGATCCCTAGCAAAATGTGAACAGGACCGAGTATGTCCTACAGGTCCCCTTCCTTGTCTACCCTGGGACATCTGGCCACTCGGGGTTCTGTGACCTTTTGCCCTGCATTTCAGCTTTGACTTCCAGTATTTCAGAGTTTGAAGGCCCAAGATATCTCAAATGTTGTGGGTTAGTAAATGAAATAAAGAAATGACAAAGTAAGGTTACTCCAAACACTGATCTGTATGCTACAAATTAACAGTTTAAAGATAATGAGCTGCTGAATTAAAAGCCATTCCAGTGTGGCTGTCCCAGCTAAGGTGCAATCTACCAATAACAATTAAACTTCTCTTTGTCCCAGAGGAATTTTCAACCTAATGGATTTTGGAAACTTAGCCTCAGGTAATGAAGATCTATACGATTAGAATTTTTATCAACAGCCAGTGAGTGGAGCAATACGAATTAGGACCTTGCTGAAATTTTATCACACAGACAGTTTCTTACCTACCCTATGGTTAACACAGAGCTAAATGAAATACCTCTCAAAACAAAGGAAACCACAAATTTAAAAAATATTATAATTGGAGTCTTTTAGAAATGGTTCATTAATTCCTTCTTTCAAAATAATGTTGTCAATATTAACTGTATATATAGTCATGTGCTAGGGTAATGATGTAAGAAGAATTAGGTAATAAAAAATAAAGTCATACAAATTAGGCTAATAAGAAACAGATTCCATTTTTGCCCTTGGGGAGTTTATCGTTAAATGGAAAAGCTAGCCAAAAATTAAGTGATCATACAACTATTACCTGACAGTACAATTTTGATAAGTGCTATCAAAGTTAGTACAGGCAATATGGGAGAATACAATTAATGGATTTGCCATTGTCAGGGAGGTCAGTGAAAACTTTAAGAAAGGGACAATTGGGTTCAGATCTGAAGGCTGAGTCATGATCTAGAGGAAGATGGTAGAAAAAATTGTTCTACACAGAAGTAATTGCATATGCAAAGGCCCTGTGATGAGAGATATTATACCATGTAAAAAATGGGAAAGTGGTATGGAATGGTTGGAACACAGAGATTAAGGATCTTCATATGATTGAAAGCTGGAGAAGTAGGCAGTGCTCATGTTAGGTAGAGCTAAAGGACTTAGGTTTTTATTAAAAGCTTATATTGTTCATAGAAACAATAGGAAGCCTATGAATTATTTAAACTGAGAATAGTGATCTGTTGAGATTGCAATTCAAAAGTATAACTCTGGCTATAATAATGTCTTTGTCCTCCATCTCATGCAATTGCTGACAATTCTATGGAGAGAATATAGAACATAATGGACATAGAGACCTACAAACTTATGAGCAAGAGTCTTCAGAGAAAGTTTGGCTCCATGTGCTCTACTTGTGATTTGTCCATTGGACTCAGTGTTGGGAGGGGATCTAAGGGGTCTTTTAATCAACACCTTCCAAGAAAATACTTGAATCTTTGCTCTCACATCCCTGACAAGCTATTACTCAGAATCTATGTGATCTTTCCAGGAGCAGGAGACTTACACAATCTACCAACAATTTAGTATTTTATCTTTTTTAAAAAGAATTTATTTATTTATTTCTCCTCACCCCCTCATTGTTTACACTTGCTGAGTCTGTGCATCTTACTTGTTTCTTTAGGAGGCACAAGGAACCAAACCAGGGACCTCCAATATGGGAGGGAGGCACCTAATCGCTTGCGCCATCTCCGCTCCCTGCTTTGTTGGGTCTCTCATTATGTTTTTCTTCTTGTGTATCTTGTTGCATCAGCTTGCCGCACCTGCCCATGGTGCCAGCTTGCTTTCTTCTTTAGGAGGCACCAGAACCGAACCAGGGACCTCCCATGTGGTAGGTGGGAGCTCAAACTCTTGAGCCTCATCCACTTCCCAGTATTTTATCTTTTGATGGATATAATGGTTAGAAAGATTTTTCTTTAAAATTGATTTCATGTTACTTCTACCAATAAGACCTAATATCAAATTATGCTTAAATCAGGGCAAATTTACATGTAGGAGGAAAAGATAGTAGAAGTGTGCTCAGGTATCACAAAGAAGACTGGAGAAGATGAAACCATGGTCCTGGGCATGGTGATCTTTGAAAGATGGAGGCCTAGAGCTATCAGAGAATGAATTAACTTATTTTAATGTTTTTGTAGCATTAGTCTTTTATGGTGTTCAACATATAAACATTAACTCTTCAATGGGAAGGAAAGAGGGGAAAAAAGAAGAGAGAAAGGAAATAAAAATGAATATATATATATATATATAT
>JAKSZT010053792.1:4723139-4742546 GCA_026826555.1 Tolypeutes matacus
ATGTACTGTGAGAATTTTGATTTTTACCCATAATAAAAAAAATAAAATAAAAAATAAAAAAAAAGTAAAAAAATAAATAAATAATATAACATTTCCCTCCTCTTATAACTGTAAGGGAAATGAGTCTCATACTTCAGTGTACATTATGTCTCTGAGTCTATGGTGAAGACTATCTAGCATTGGCATGAAAAAGCTGGAGAGACACGTTTTTAAAAAATCACCTCACAGATCTTTTATGATTGTTATTCTAGGTGACATTTTTATTTTCTGAGTATTAATCCCCCCCCTCTTTCTAAAGAAAAAAGATGTAAATAAGACTGGTAAGTGGGTTTTGCCTTTTCTTTACTAGGTACCAGAATTCCCTAGTAAATTAATCATTTCCAAAATATATGCTACTCAACGTACCAACTGAAGAATTCTGAATAGCACCAAGATAAATGGTTTTATACTAATGAGGTCACCCATTACAGCCTCTCTAAACAGTTCACATTCTGGTTGAGAAATGTTATCAGTGCTCTTTTTTAATATAAGGTAATGGGCACTACAAGGAAATTAAACACTATTTGTTCTGAACTTAGCACAGCAGAGATAGACTTTCATTCCTGCTCTCACTTATTAGACCATCAATTAATTCCCCTTTTCACTCCAGGACACAGCATGGAGAAGACAGTGTGCAGTTTCAAAAGCAGTGAGTTGATCACTTCCTACTGAGAGCTTTAAGTGGTCACTAGGGCCCTGCTGCGTATAATGGGAATACAGTACCCTGTTGAGAGGATGTTTTTTTGATCCTCCATTAACTTTTAGAGCAGTCATCTGTGGGGCCTCTAGTACTATGAACAAAATGGAATTCTCATGTATGAGTGCAGGTCTTCAGGATTGCTAGCAAATATCAAGAAAGAAAGAAAAAATCCCTTCTCATAGTCACCTTGGAATTAGTAGGAAAGGATTTTTAAAATTGAGGGCTGTATCAGAAATTTTCTATAGATCAAACCTTAATAAAATGCATTTCTAACTAGTAGTCTGTTAACTTGACTTATTTCGAAAACCTCCAGTAATGGAGAACTTTCTGCCTCACCGAGAGACATATTCCAGGTGGACAGATTTCATTATTAGAAAATTGTTCACTATATTGGATCTGGATTATTTGATTGTAATTGTCATCCATTATTCTTCTTTTGTTTTGCTTTCTTCCTGTAATATCATATGGTAACCTTTCAGAAAATGATACATCATATCCACACCTATTAGTCCAATGAATCTCTTCCCAATACAAGCATCCTCAGCTCCTTCAATGGTGCCTAATTCTACATGGCTTGCTTTCTTCTATCTTGTTCCCTTTTGAGAGGTGGTACCCAGAACTGACCCAGTGGGGTTTAATACAGAGGAACATGTGCTTACTGTTTTTCACATTAGGAATCTGTGAGATCAGTGGATGAATTCCAGGTTATGTAACCTACACTCTACCTATTTTTTGTATTTGAAATCTAATCTACTCAAATACTGCTCACTTCCTTGGCTAATTAATACTAAAAGTCAGGAAGATTACAACAGAAAGATGGGGTCATTTTTGACATCTTTTCTCTCTTAACCTTCCTTATTTGAGATCCTTCTTACTTTGTATAGCATCCTCACTTTCCCATATGCATCTGGAAGCTTCCTGGCCATCAAAACTTACTTTTCTATGTCCTAGCAAGAATATGATCTTCACTGAGAGAGTAGATTCCTGTGGAGTTAATTAGAAAAGCTAATTGCAGACTTAGCTGGCAATATTTTTTTCCACCAGCATCAACCAAAGAGCTCTGAACAAATCAAATACTTTAAAAATTGTTTAAGATAAATATCTATACCTGAAATGCACATGTACCTAGAAAACACTTAAGGAGTGTTTAGAAGGGCCATATCCCATATTTTAAAACACACAGGTCTGAGCTGTCTATATTTAGGATTGGTATGTATATATGTAGAAAGGAAAGACCTTTTTAAACTGTTGTTCCTCAGAAGGAACTGGGAACTTTGTTGAAATGCAGACCTCAGCTCTACCCCAGACCCATTGAATCAGAATCTCTGAGGATGGTCCCTAGAATCCTCTCCAGATAATTCTCATGCAGGATAAAATTAGAGAAGCATGCTTCTCAGCCATGGTTTACTTTAACTCTCTACCTCCTTCATGGGGTTCTGGATTTTTCTTGACTTGGCATCAAGTGTGATAACTTGAAAGATGAGTGTGTGACTCCAACATTTTGTGTTAGGATTCAAGATTTTCAATTATTTGACTTATTAGCCTCACCTCCTACTTTTTTCTAAATAATCTCTCCTGAATCATTGTTCTTAGACATATAATTAATTGCCTTCACACTTTTGCTTGCACCATTACTTCTTCAAGGTAAAATCTAAAAGCCCATCTCCTCCTTGTCACTTTCTTGAGAAACCACACAAAGAAAAATGTCTTTTCATTTTCTATACCCTCACGTCATATGGTTCACAACTTTCTAGTAATCATTGCCACATTCTGCCATGTTTAATAATTCCTTGTGCCTAGAAAACAGAAATGGGAACAAAATTTATATGTCTATAATTCATTAGAGAGAGCTATCAGAGAGAAGCAGAAGAAAGGGTAAATGGTAGGAAGTGACATAAAAAAGGGAATTAAATACAAGAGGACACATTCCTGAGTTGTGTTCTGCTTGGTATCATGTACAACAACTAATTGGTTATTCTTGAGGGATCATCCTCATAAAGAACATAGGAACAACTGTATCTTAGAATACTCTGTCTCTGGTGAAGGAGGGAGAAATAATTATCTGTTGGTTCCTGCCTCCCCTTGGCCAAACGTTTGATCCATGGCATGTTAACTCCCCATCTTTTCTTGGATGTGGTAAAGCAGGCCTTCCACTGGTTTAAGCTTCAGCATCAACACAAAAGCCCTGGAATGAGAGGTGAGAAGTGAGCAACGAGGACATGAAGCAAAGTACTTTTAGGTTCTGTCACATAAGTTTGGTCCAAGTTCATTCACAGTTGGTCAACCCAATGATAGCTGGGAATCAAAAGAGGACAAAGGTCCCAGAAAGAGGTGTTTCTGAGGGTATCTAAAGTGGGGCATGAAGGGGTCTAATACAAGTTATGTATGTCCCTGAAGAAACTGCATGGTCCTTGAAGATAGCACTTGGAATTTTATATTTCTACAGCCACTAGTTATTTACCTCAAACATCATAGACAGGCCATCCTTGAATGTGTTACATTAGTGGAAGATTACCAAGTGCTTAAAAATTGCTTAATGAATTGTGCTATAATTAATAAATTCGTTCTCTACACCAGACATTTACAGTCTGAAATTTTACACCATGAAGCAAGATATGTTGGCTGTATTTCTTCACTGTGCATCCCAAGGACCAAGAACAGTACAGGGCACATAATGGGTATTCAATAAATATTTGTTGAATGAATGAACTCAAACTCCAAAGTTAATATACAAGAAGATAAACATGTAGTCTTGAACATATTCATGCTCTGAAAGAGCCACTAATATTGATAACCAAAGTATCGGTTGCATCTGTGACCTTGTCAGTTAGGCCCATTTTTAAAATGGGAAAAATAATGCAATGGTGGAATTCATTGGTATAGAAAATTGAAAGCTCTTAGTTTAATTGTGAATGCTTTGATATATTTATAGTATTTGATTTTGTTCAAGTATATTGTTAATACTGTAATAATAATAAGTGTTCCCACTTGGGAAATTGCTAGTAGTGCTACCTAGGTTTAGTGATAAAATGCCAAGTTAGTTCATTCTGTATTTGGTTAAGGAATATAAGGAAAGAAATCCATAAATGAAATGAAGCTTTGCCACTTGATTGTTACTTATAAAATAATTAAAGAAAGTCAGAACTTTATTTTGTCTGAGTTGAAATGATTAATAGATAATTATTTTTCTGGCACCCAACACACAGATACCAAACAATTGCATTTACATTTATTATGTTATAATTATTTTGTATTAGAAACTATCTGTAAATATTTTAAAGGCACTGCTAAATCAATGAATGTTACCTACAGAAGGACTACAAGTTGATTAATTTCTAAAGTTTCTTAATACTAAAATGAAAATTTAGGGCATAATTAAGATTTTAGTTTTGAAATTTAAACACCCTCAGACGAATAATTACATCACAGCTTTGAAATTCTTAGAGTATGAATGATGTGTAGGCTAAGTGTTATACTTTTCCCTCTTTTCTTGAAAAAGGCTCCTTGCTTTTTCCATCAAACTTCTCTTCAAAACTTGCTTTTGGAAACCCCCCATTATTATTCAGTTCACAGCTGATTCTATTGATTTATATTTCAGTAACACAAATATCCTTAGAGGGATTGCTGACATGGATGCATATTTTAAATTCTAAGCTTATGTTCTTTCTATGTGCTGTGTTTTCTTTTAGAAAATTAGGAATGGGAAAAATTCCCATATAAACTATTCAATAACAGAATATATATTTAAGAACCACTCATCTTCTGCTATTAGGGATTTCTTTTTCTCCCTTCTCCCATAGATCTCTCCCACCTTAAAATCATCCTGCCACCCCAAGTCAACTCAACCAGCTATATGAAATAAGAAATCTATAGCTAGTTTTCTCCAGGTCAAAGAGGGAAAGTCTCTATACCCTTCCAAAGGGCACTTTTGGAAACTTACTGAGTTTCACTTAGGCCACCAAGATTTCTATTCCCTTTAGTGTTACATAGGTAAACACAGGAGGGCATCTAACACTTAGAACCTTTAAAATAACATTTTAAAAATCAAATTATTTCTCATTCAGATCCTTTTCACATTTACTTTGTGTTTAGTATTACACTGCTACAATTTTCTCTGATCTTAACATCCACATCACATATTACATAATAAGCATTCAGTAGAGGGATGTGTTATATACTATTCTTAAAGAAAATGGTGCATTTACTAAGTGTGCACTCAGCAGTTTTTAAATGAGCGAAATTGTCATGATTGTTTTAATTTCCCTAAACCCTTGGGCAGCATTTTTTCTCATTGCAAAAAAAACTTACTCTGCATAGAATAAAATTACTTTAGAATATTCATTCTTATAACATCTGCATTATGATAAGCTTATTTAACAGTTCAATTTATTTAACTGGTCATAAAATATTGAAAGACATTGTCCTCTGTTTAATAGCGTTTTTTAAAAATACAAACTTATCATAAGGCATTGTAGCTGGAACTCTTCCTCCCATATGAAAGCATAATTCTAGACAGAATGAGGAGGTGGATTCTTTTCAGCCCAAAATATTTTAGAAAAAGTGCCTGTGTTATGAAGAAATCATCCTTTTAGCACCTACTCTTTCTTCCATACGCACGGCATCAAGTGCAGGTTCTATTTGTATTTCCTTATAACTTTTTATATGATTGCCAGGTGCAAATTAAAGATATTTATCTTGCAAAGCAAGTTTCATTTCAGGTGCTGAGTGAACTTAAATGCATTAGCTTTCACTACTGATATTTTCAAATATATTTGGAATATGAAATATCCTAACTTTCTCCAAAATATGCATATACATACACAAAAGTATCAGGTACTCAGTGCCTTAGCTGGAGGTCATCATAAAAGCAAAGATGTCTTAATTAAAAATAAACTGGGGGGACAGATGTGGCTCTAGTGGTTGGGCGTCCATCTCCCATATGGAGGGGTCTGGGTTCGATCTCAGAGACCTCCCAGTAAAAATTTAAATAAATAAATAAATAAATAAACAAACTGGGAGCAGATGTGGCTCGAATGGTTGAGTGCCAGCCTCCCACATGGAAGGTCTCAGGTTCAGTGCTCAGTGCCTCCTGGAAAAAAAAACATCCAACAAGCAAAACAAACAAACAAACTCAGGAAAGCCAATGTGGCTCGGTGGTTGAGCACTGGCTTCCCATGTACGAGGTCCTAGGTTCAATCCCAGTCCCCACTACCTCAAAATAAATAAAAAATACATAAATAAATAGTTTTCATTCATCTAATAGTCACAAATGATTGTAAAACTTATTATGACCCAGATGAGATGCTAGACATAGAGATTACAAAATTTAAAGCATAGTCTTTCTTTCAAGGTGATTAAGGTGTATAGGAAATGAAGGTAAGTAAGAAAACAAACTACAACCCAGTATGACTGCAAGAACAGAGATATGCCAAAAGCACAGGGAGAGAGTGCAGAGGAGAAATGAATATCTGTGGTGGCTTGTAGTTATACATACCCCAGAAAAACCTGTTCTTAAATCTAATCCAGTCCTGTAGGTGTGAACCCATTGTATGCAGTATCTTTGATGAGACTATTTCAGTGAAGGTATGTTCCATGTCACCACATACAGGATGAGTCTTTATCGTATTACTGGAATCCTTTGTGAGAAAATACAATTCAGACAGAGAAAGAGAAAGCTACAGATGGAACCCAGAAAACAAGGAAGAGATCAGGAGACTCCGCCATGTGCCTTGTCATATGACAAAAGAACCAAAGATCACCAGCAGGCAGCCCCAGAATGCCACAGTCTTTGGGAAGAAAGCTTCACCTTGATGATTCCTTGATTTGCACATTTTCCTGGCCTCAAAACTGTGTGCAAATACATTCCCATTGTCTAAGTCAAACCATTTCACGGTCTTTGCTTTAGTAGCCCAGGAAACTAAAACAGCATCTGGGCCGGTCTTAGGCTCAAAGTTCTAAAACTAGCCCAACTTTGCTTGAGTTATAAAGTACAATCCAGATGGGGTGGTGATGGTATGAAATGAGGCTGGAAAGGATGCTAATGGCACCAGATCATGAGGAGATTTGTAGTTTAAAGAATTGATCCCAAAGATGATAAGTAGTTCTTAAAGACCTTTGAATACAGAAATAATATAATCAACGTATGTAAGTATGTATGTGTGTTTCAGACATATCACCTTGGGGGCAATGTGAAAGATGTATGGGTGGCCAGACATTGCCGACAGGGTGAGTAACATTGGGGCTATTCTAGTTTTCCGGGAGGGTAAATATAAGGATCTAACCTACGGTCGTAGCAGCATGATGGAAATGTTCAGAAGGTTGGCTTGAAAGGGCTTGGTAATTACTTAGATGTGAATAGAAAATGAAAAGATAACTCCCAGGTTTATGTGTTGTGCAACTTATTTCATGGTGGCATTATTACAGAGATCGGGAATGCAGATCTGGAAGATTTTGGGTGTTACTGTATGTGAAGGTGTAGAGATAATACACGACTAAATATTAAATTGTTGTTAAATGGGTTTCATGATTTCATTTTTTTCTACAATGTGTATGGTTTTGATAGACTTACAGCTCCAAATTAAACACAACAGTCCACTCCCACCCCAAGAGACATTCCCTCATGATGTCATACTGCATCTAAGTAAGATGACCTCTACACATAGCAATTCAGAGCCATCGATTTATGGTAAAACTCTTAAACCTCCACCCCCCACCCCTCATATACACACAAACCTCTGTTGTTTCACCTAATCCTTTCCTATTACCATTTTAATTACTGCTGAATCTAATCTTTAAACTCTTCAAAAGGATATAGCTTTGAATTCCTCTTTCAAATTTCTCCTGCTTACTTGATTATCAAATAATATTAGTAAAAAGAACACATATCTTCTCTCACTCTGTGTAACACTAACAGAACTCTCTTTTCTAAAATCTAAATCTTTAGCAGTTTCCTTTAACAACTTCTTCCTGCCATCCTCTTTTGTTATGAATGCATTCCAGGCTTATGCCTTTCCTCTCTGTTCTATCTCTTTATCCACAGGGAAATTTATATAATGAAAGAAAGAATTTAATCTTTTTAATTCAAATGTTCAGTCAATGCTGATCCTGATTCTTTTTCAAACATTTATCCTGGGTGGCAAGATATTTAATAGCTCAGACCCAAGTTTTCTCATAAGAATGTTGAGAGAATTAAAGGAAACACAGTGTGTATAAAGCACTTCTAATGCCTAGCAAATGGTAAGCATGCCATCTGCGAAAGCTTTATGGCAAATACTGTTATGAATATTACTGCTCAAGTGAAATAATTAGAAAAATTTCAGCTTATGATACTTAGGTATAGTTTAAACTACCATCCTAAAGAGAGAACACATTTTTTTCCATTTGGAGATTAACATTGGTTTGAGTCTGTTCAAAATGACTGACATAGTATAGTTCTCCAAAGAGTGAAAACACTTGTAAAAACAAAGTTGTAATAGACTAATTTAAACAAGTTTTCTAATTCTCATGAGTGCTTTTATTATATTTTTGTTTCTCATAATTATATGGTCATAGAAAGCACAATTTGAGTATTAACTAAATTAATGGTACTCATAAAATTGTTAATTTGATGATACATTGATTTTATTATTTATGGTTTTTAATAAAATATCATCCATTGGATATAACTCCTAGCCCATAATTTTATAAAATATACTGTAATGTTTTAGAAAATATACTTGCACTTTATTTTAAATCATCTGGTACCCTCTAACTCAAAAAAAATAATTGAGTGGAATTTTTGTTCCATGTATGTTTGGAGGTACAACAAGGAAAGTGTTGATTCATTCCCTACAGTAAATTATACTAATAAATGTCAAAGAAAATATGAAACTCCTTTTCTCAGATTTTTATTCCATTTCCTCTATGAAGAAGAATGGTCTTCATATTAAAAAGTGGAAAATAGTATTAATAAGAAGGTTTGGAAGTCCTTAAAAATAAGCATATTAAAGAGAACAAGCTATTGGACTAAAATGTAGTCTCTGACCAGGACAAATGTTAGCATAATTTTCCAAGGTTGATGAGTTAGCAGAACCATTGCTGAGAATCTCTATGGATGACATAGAAAATAGAAATTCACCATAAATCTAGAAAATGGATAAACAAACTAGTAATTTTTGATTATGTAACTGAAATAAACATTGGGTTATTTTCTAGAATAAGATGTTGAAAGTTTGTAAGTTCTTGGAAGAGAAACCAGCACACATTCACTAAGGACAAGTCATTGCCTAAAAGCCTTTTTTTTATTTAACAAAGATAAGCTGGTCATTCAGGGAAATTCTATAAGTATTGCTTCATATTATCTCTAAATTTTAGCAAAGAAAAAAATTTCTTGTGATAGCTTTAAGAATAGTATGAAATATCCTTAATAATCTAATTTGCAAAATTTATGTAGATCTCAGTAATATTAATAATGACAATAATTAAAGTCTTAATCAACTTAGCAGAATGAGGATCTATTTACAAATCTGTTTCATTCAATAGCTTATTCTATAAAATTTTCATGAGAGTAATCTATTCAAATGTTTAAAAATCTCATAGTACTAAGTAGTTTATGCTTAGTAGCTGTCATTCTACCGCATCTCTTCCACCCCAATCATACTTCCTGGATGCAAACGGTTGTGATTTCTCTGCTTAGGTGTACTCTTAGTTA
This sequence comes from Tolypeutes matacus, assembly GCA_026826555.1. NCBI lineage: Eukaryota > Metazoa > Chordata > Mammalia > Cingulata > Chlamyphoridae > Tolypeutes > Tolypeutes matacus. The sequence continues at coordinate 4,732,568 of JAKSZT010053792.1, forward strand.
CCCCCATTTTGTCTAAATGATATATTCATATTACCATTTCCTGACTTATTGACTTTTGACTCTCTTTATCATTAAACTATGATTTTAATGATTTAGCTTAATTACAAACTTCTTTAATTCCCACCTCTTTTCAATAAAGTTATATGAATACTTTTGTTTTTAAATATTTAAAGAATGCTCTTTAAATAAAGGGTTGGCACACTAAGGTCTATGGGACAAATCCAGCCTGATACCTGTTTTTGTCATTAAAGTTTTATTGGACCACAACCATATGCATCCGTTTACATATTAACTATCACTGCTTTCGTACTGCAGTGGCAGACCTGAGAAGTTGCAACAGAAACCAGGTGGTCCACAAAATCAAAAATATTTACTATCTGCCTTTTTAAAGAAAAAAAACTGCTGATGCCTGGTCTGTATTTCTGTTTTATTGTTGTTATTGTTCTTCACCATAGAGAGTATGTACTGAATTGCTTTATTGCTCGATAAATATATCAACACCAAAATCTTCCCTTTACTGATCATCCTTCTTCCACCCACCAACTTTAATGAGCTATACTTTGAATTTTTTATTGTCAAAATTGATGACATTTAAATTCTACTCTGTCATTATGACTGAGCTTCCATGCTTTATCTCCTGAATTGAGTCAAAAAGTAGAAATTGAGTCTAAAAGTTTTTAAATCATTATGATTATATGTATACTGCTCCATGCATACCTCAGTGATTTGCTTCAATTACATTTCTCTGCCCAAAAAAAGGCAGGCTAAAATATAGTCTCCTTTATGACATACCAATAGCTATACAAATGTTTATCATTTAATTTATATTTGGTCTACTATTGTGGTAGGCAGAATTCCAAATGGCCCCCAAGATTCTCCCTCCTGGTGTACATGCCTTGCAAAATCTCCAGGACTTTGAATATGATGGATTTTATTCCTTCATATTTAACCTGTGGTGTCATGGTTAGGCTAATGTGTTATCTTCGCTAGATAATGGTGTCTAACTGTTTGATCAAGCAAGCACTGGGCTAATTGGGGCTTCATGGAATTTAATCATCAATGAGTTGATTCCATATATGGCTGATTACATCTACAATCAACTGAGGAGTATACCTTCAGCAATGAGTAATATAAATTCCAATCAGTTGAAGGCCTTAAGAGGAGAAGTGATTTCAGCATTCAGAAAGAGAATCACCATTTCTACCTCAGATAGCCAGTGTCTCCCAGGGAATTCAACAAGGACCTTCATCTGAGTTCCTGGAATTTGGACTTCTGCATCCCCACAGCCATGTAAGACAATTTTATAAAATCTCATACTGTTTATAGATATCACCTGTTGGTTCTGTTTCCCTAGAGAATCCTGATTACAGCCTGATGCCAGGAATGGTTCTTGAGAAAAAGAATCTTAAAAATCAGATTTCTGAATTTTTTTCTGGCATTTTTGCAATTGGCTTTCTACTCTGATTAGATTCAAGGGCACTAATGACTCTCTTTCCAATAATCAAGTGGCCACTGATAGTCCATGGTATGATTTGGCAATAGAGATATGCAAAATATTATCACTGGATATGACTACTTCCATGCTTATAAGAGGCAAAGATCTGGGTAAGAGTGTTTTAAGACCTTAACAGAGTTTTGTGGAGTTAAAAGTTACAATGATGTTGGCTGGTTGTTCCTAAATATGCTGGATACATTTACAAAAGAAAGGGATGAGCTGCAGTCTTCAAATTTGCAATTTAAGCACTTTATGAATGATGTAAAAGTTTCTATGTGTGCCCTGAAAGAAAATCTTGTTTACTGGAGCTGCAGACTTGCACTCTCTGAGAACCAGACTCAGAGTTTCATTGTACTAGTAGTAGAATTACAAGGGAAACTAAAATCTTACCTTGCAGGGTATCTGCTCTTAAAGTGAGGGCATTGATAGGAAAGGAGTGGAATCCTGAGGATTGGGATGGACACATATGGGTTGATGATGATGGCAGTGGGGACATTGAAACCCTAAAGCCTGCTGAGACTTTGCCAGATAAACCTGTAATGGTCTGCCCTGTGGAACCAGGCAATGTCAAGATTGCATCACCCAACCTTTGGCCTGCCCAAACCTCCTCCCCACCCTGAGAAGGATACCATCTAACTTCCAGCCTGCACTACCCAATCTCCAGCCTGCCCAAGGAGTCTCGATCTCCTCCCTGCCCTGAGAAAACCATCATCCAGCTTCCACCTTGCCCTGAAGAGTCTGCCATCCAACCCCCAATTGAAAAGATTAAGCCTGTCTCAGCAGATGAAACCGCAAGTGAATGTCCTGAGATAATTGGTTTGCAAGGCACTTCTAATGCTTCTTCTTACCCACTCCCACCAGCTTTCTTTTCTTTCAGACATATACATAAAGTCACAATGAGCCCTCAAAGGTGAAGTACAAAGTGTGACCCATAAAGAAGTACACTATACTCTAAAAGAATGAGTTTTCCAATTTATATAGATATAAATCAGGGGAATATGTATGGGAATGGATATTAAGGGTATGGGCTAATGGTGGAAGGAATATAAAGTTGGATCAGGCTGAATTATTGATATGGGCCCACTAAGTAGAGATTCTGGATTAGTGTTATAGATGAAAGGGTTAGAAAAGGCTCTAACAGTTTATTCAGGTGGCTGGCTGAAACATGGACCAAAAGGTGACCTGCAATGCCTGAGGTCAAAATGACCAATTTATCTGGTGTACTGTAGATGAGGGGATCCAAAGGCTTAGAGAAATTGGAATGCTAGAATGGATTTAACATTTAAGACCTACCTGCCCACTCCAGAAATGTCCAGAGGACACATCTTTCACCTAGACTGTGAGGAATAAATTTGTGAGACTAATTCCATCCTTCCCTGAAGAGTTCTGTGGTTGCTCTTCTCTGTAGGTCAGGCGGGAACTGCTGTCAGGGAACTAGAATCCTTAAATACTATGGGGATGATTAGATCCCAGGCTGGCAGAACCCAAGTAGCAGCACTTAATTGCCAAAGACAAGGTGGTCATGGCTACGACAATGAAAGGCAGACTCAAAGCAGCTATCAAAAGAATTGGTGTCATATAGACTAGGCTAATAGATCCTTGGGTACCTAGAGATAAAATAGATGAGCAGTCCACTAAAATCCTACTTGGTCTGTATACTCAGAAGCGTTCTAGGATGAGTGAACAAAACACTAACTTGAATTTGCCTCTGAATCAACAAGCAAAGAAGGGACTTACAGTCATTGCCACGTAATCAATTCCCAGGCGTGAGACAGTCTACAGACCCAGATCCCCTTGAATGAGGAGAAGGCCAGGTCCCCTTTGGGAAGGATAGTGTTACACTGCCAAAAACTTAAACTTTTAATCTTCCTCTCTGCTTTCCTGAAAGATATTTATGGCCTTTTACTAGTGTAACCAGGTAGTGGGGAAAAGGAAATTATCAGACATTTCAGGGATTATTAGACAGTGGCTGAGAAAGGAATTAATTCCAGAAGACCCAAAACATCATTGTGGTCCACCAGTCAGATTAGGGGCTTATGGAGGTCAGATGATTGATGTCCATCTTACAGGGTGTATTAGTCAGTCAAAGGGGTGCTAATGTGAAATACCAAAAATGGGTTGGTCTTTATAAAGGGTATTTATTTTGGGGTAGAAGTCCACAAATACCAGGCCATAAAGCGTTAAGTTTCTTCTCTCACCACAGTCTATTGCCACGTGTTAGAGCAAGACAGCTGCTGTTGTTTGCCAGGGTTCAGGCTTCTGGGGTTCCTCTCTTCCTGGGGCTGCATTTCTCTCCGGGCTTAGCTCCTGTTCCCTCCACAAGGTCAGCTATAGACGATCAGGCAAACAGCTTGCTTCTCTTCTCCTGGGGCCTTCTTTCCAACATCAAAACTTCTTCTCAAAAGACTGCTTCAACTCTCCTTTGCCTTGTCTTTTATATTCGATTCCCCACACACCAAGGGGCGGGGCTCAATGCCCTAATCCTAACCTAATCATGCCTGGATTAACAGATCAGTTTACAAGCATGATTCAATTATATTTTTGGAATTCATAATTACATCAAATTCCCCAACGGCCACACAGGGGGACCCTGGACCAATTCTGTGGTTGTTTCCCCAGTTCCAGATGCATAATTGAAAAATAGACATACCCAGTAAATAGCATACTCCCCACATTGAATCACTGATTTGTGGAGTAAGGGCTATTATAGTAGGAAAGGCCAAGTGGAAGACAATAGAACTGCCCCTAAAAAACAGTGACTCAAAAGCAATATCAGATTTCTGAAGGGATTGCAAAGATCAGTGTCAGGATCAAGGATTTGAAGGATGCAGGGGTGGTGATTCCCACCACATTCCCATTCAACTTTCCTTTTTGGCCTGCACAGAAAACAGATGGATCTTGGAGGAAGACAGTGTATTATCATATACTTAACCAGCTGATGACTCCAATTGCAGCTGTTAATCCAGATGTGGTATCATTGCTTGAGCAAATCAACACATCCCATGGTATTCAACGTGCAACTATTGATTTGGCAAATGCTTTTTTCTCAGTTGCCATTAGTAAAGACCACCAGAAACAGTTTGTTTTCAGTGAGCAAGGCCAGCAATATACCTTGACAGTCATAGTTCAGGGGTATATCAGCTTTCCAGCCCTATGTCATAATATTGCCTGTAGGGAATTTAATCATCTCTCCCTCCCATAAGACATCACACTGGTCCATTATATTGATGATGTCATGCTGATTGGACCTAGTGAGCAAGAAATAACAACTATTCTAGACTTATTGGTAAGGCATTTGTGTGAGAGAAGATGTGAAATAAATCCAACAAAAATACAGGGGCCTTCCACCTTAATGAAATTACTAGGTGCCCAGTGGTGTGGAGCATGTCAAAATATCCCTTCTAAAGTGAAGGGTAAGCTGTTGCATATGGCCCATCTTACAACAACAAAAAAGGCACAATGCTTAGTTGGCCTCTTTGGATTTTGGAGACAACACATTCCTTACTTGGTTATATAACTCTGGCCCATTTACCAAATGACCAGAAAATTTGCCAGTTTTGAGTGGAGACTGGAACAAGAGGAGGCTTTGCAACAGGTCCAGGCTGCTGTGCAAGCTGCACTGCCATTTGGGTCATATGATCCAGCAGACCCAATGGTACTGGAAGTTTCAGAAGCAAATAAAGATGCCATCTGGAGCCTCTGGCCAATCCCTATAGGAGAATCACATTGCAGGCCCTTAAGATTTTGAAGTAAAGCCCTGCCATCCTCTGCAGATAACTACTCTCCTTTTGAGAAACAGCTTTTGGTCTGCTACTGGACATTAGTAGAAACTGAACACTTAACCATGGGCCACCAAGTTACCATGAGACCTGAGTTGCCTATCATGACCTGGGAATTGTCTGATCCACCAAACCATAAAGTTGGGCATGCGCCACAGCTCTCCATCATAAAATGTAAGTGGTATATATAAGAGAGGGCTCAAGAGAGTCCTGAAGGCACAGGTAAATTACATGAGAAAGTGGCCCAAATGCCCATGGTCATCATTTGTGCCACATAACTTTCTCTTTTCCAGTCCACAGCTTTGGCCTCTTGAGGAGTTCCTTGCAATCAGTTGACTGAGAAAGAGAAAACTTGGACCTGGTTTACAGATGGTTCTATATGATATGATGGTACAACCCAAAAGTGGACAGCTGCATCACTGCAGCCCATTTCTGGGATGTCACTAAAGGACAGTGGTGAAGGGAAATCCTTCAGTGGGCAGAACTTTGAGTAGAGCACCTGGTTGGTCATTTTGATTGGAAAGAGAAATGGCCAGAGGTACATTCATATACTGATTTATGGCTGTTGCCAATGGTTTCGCTGAATGGTCACAGACTTGGAAGGAACATGATTGAAAAATTTGTGACAAAGAGGTCTGGGGAAGAGATAGTGGACAGACCTTTCTAGGTGGGCCAAAAACATGAAAATATTTGTGTCCCACCGATTGTTCATCAGAGGGTGACTTCAGCAGAGGAAGATTTTAATAATCACCTGATTATTAAATGCTCTGTGGTTAGCATTCAGTCTCTTTCCCCTGCCACCCCTATCATTTGCCCAATGGGCTCACGAGCAAAGTTGCCATGGTGGTAGAGATGGAGGTTATGCATGGGCTCAGTATCATGGACTTCCTCTCATGAAGGCCAACTTGGCTGCAGCCCCTGCTGAGTGTCCAATCTGCCAGCAGCAGAGACCCACTCTCAGGCCCCAAGATGGCACCATTCCCTGAGGTAATCAGCCTGCTACCTGGTGGCAGGTTAATTATGATAGACCACTTTCATCATAGAAGGGGCAGCAATTTGCTCTAGTTAGTATAGATATATATTCCTGATATGGGTTTGTCATCCCTACTTCCAATGCTTCTTCCACAACTACCATCTATGGACTTACTGAATGTCTTATCACTGCCATGGTATTCCACATAGCATTGCTTCTGATCATGGAACCCACTTCACAGAAAATTATGTGTGGGAATGGGCACATTCTCATGGAATTCACTGGCCTCACCATATTCCCCATCATCCTGAAGCAGCTGGATTGATAGAACAGTGGAATTGCTTTTTGAAGACTCAATTATGATGCCAACTAGGTGGCAATACCTTGCAGGGCTGGGGCAGTGTTCTCCAGGAGGCTGTTGTTGCTGATGGTTGATGATAAGTCTAATACCAGGGAGATTCTCAAGATATTTGACGGTAGTTGTTTTAGCTTTACTTGTTTTCACCCTTGAGCCTGTCAGTATTTTTTTCTTTGTCTTTTTTGTGGTGTTTTAAAATATATCCTCAACTCTTTAACCCTTTCACAAAAAAATGGAATTTAATTCCCCTCCACTTAAATATGGGCTGCTATTAGTGACTCACTTCTAATGAATAGAATATTGCATAAGTGATGCTTGTGACTTCCAAGGCTAATTTGAAAAAAATGACAGATATCAAAAATTGGAAACAACCAAGATGCCCTTTAATAGGAGAATGTAAAAACAAATTGTGGTGCATCTATACTATGGAATAGTACTAAGTGATTAAAAATAAAAGCATATTAATCCACACAGAAATATGAAATATTGAAATATGTCATTTAGAAGTATTCTAAAATTATGCTAAGCAATATTTCTAAGTGAAAGAAATAAGTCTTATAAGGCTACAAACTGTAGGATTGCATTTATGTAACATTCTGGAAAAGGGGAAACTGTAAAGATGTAAAATATACTGATGGTGCCAGGTGTTTGGAGAAGGAAGATATTTGACTGGGTGAAGGACAGAAGAGATGTCAGGGCTAAGAAACTATTCTATATGATACTGTATAATACTGTATGACACTATCCATTTGTCAAAACTCATAGAACATACAGCAACAAGAGCTGGGGCAGGGAATATGCAAGATGAGCTTGGAGCACCTTACTATGCCAGAATGCAGGGGAGTGCTCAGAAAAACAAAACAATGTGGATGTATCACAGGGACACAGGAGCCAACTAAAAGAACTAAAAGAACTAAAGCTAAAACAATTTGAACAACAAATAAATAATGTAGTATTGAATTATAGCCCAAAGCATAAAATAAACATCCATGAGTCCACACTGATATAAATGATTGAGGAGACTAAGGGAAAAGAGACAAATCTCCCATATAGAATAATTCCAAGCAATTTATGTAGTTACTCAGCCTCCTCAAGGAAGTATAGCATAATTCCTACCCAAGTGTAACTATGCTTAATAACATGTTTCCAAATTGTACAAAATTGAAAGAAGAAAATATAAAAGTAACTTTACAGTGGCGTTAAGTGGAAAATTAGCTTAGCTAGGTGAATGAGGTTAACATCATTGATGATAAATCAAATTAATAGGATGGAATCTTGATGTATTGAGAATGGAACTTCAAGCAGTGTGGTCTATTGACCTTCCACACCCTAAAAAACAACACAACCCCAAACTTACCATGAAAAAATATCAGCCAAACTCACATTTAAGGGCATTCTACAAAATACCAGTACTCTCTGATTACCAAGGTCATAGAAAACAAGGAAAATTCTGAAAATCTATCAGAGCCCAGAGGAGCCTAAGAAGTCATGACAATTAAATGTAGTATGGTATACTGGACAGGATCATAGAACAGTAAAAGGAAATTAGGGAAAAAACTAATGAAGTCTGAATAAAATTTAGAATTTAGTTAATAATGTATCAATACTGGTTCATTGGTTGTGAGAAATGTATTCAGACAAATATAAGATGCTAACAATAGGGGAAACTGGATGTGGGGTTGATGGGAATTCTCTATACAGTCCTTATAACTTTTCTGTAAAATTAATTCTAAAATTAAAAGATCATTGAAAATAAAAGTGATAGAGTTCCTGTCCCCCTCCCCTCTCTCTCTCTCAACTTGTGCCTTGGAGCCCTGAATTTACAAGAAGTCTGTCTACTCTGAAGCCACCAAGCTGAAAACATCACATAGAAATACCACTTAGAGATGGAGAGAGATGTCTTAGGAGTCTCAGTTCCAGCCTCAGATGTTTGAGTCTTCACAGTCCCCAGACACGTGAGGGAGCCTTTTGAAGGAATTTTACCTCAGCCTTCAGCTGACAAAGCCGACACTGAGGGAAATAGGGATGAGCTGAGCCCTGCCTAGAGCGCAAACTTGTGAGTAAAATAATGTTATTGTTATCGAAGCCATTAAGTTTTGAGGTAATTTGTCATATAGCACTAAGATACCTGGGACACTCCTGTTTTCTAAGATTTTAGAATAATATATCTAGAAAAGAATTCTTTTATAGATCATTTTCTGCAGTATTTTTTAGGCTTTTTTACATTGACCACATCTCCCTTAGCTCAGGAAAAATTTCTCCAGAGTCTTCTCTGTGCTACCATCGCAGAACTCTAATTAGTTCAACACTGAGTCACTTGAATAATGTACAAATGTTACCTTTCTCTCAATTTCCTGTGATTATTTGTTTTCTATATATATTTGAGAAATTCTTTTGACAATGTTAGAACCAGTCTTTCTAAAACAATTTTGCTAATAATATTTTTAATCTCCAAAATTCTTTCTTTTCCTTTGATCCTTCCTTTTGCAAATCATGCTGTTCTTCTCTTTTGGGAAAAATATGAATTATATATACAAGTATATATGTAAATACTTACATGTATGTATATTTATACATACATATATATGTTTATATTTATATATTTACATGTATAAATATATATTTATGTCTATCTCTCTAAGGATAAATTGCTTATTTCTTTCATTATTTCTGTTTCTTCTGAGATTAGTTTCTGTTCATTTAGTTGGTTACTCACTTGCTTATGGTCATTGCATGTGTTTTTTAAAATTTTGTTCTTTTCCTATCAGGATGTAATTTATTCTCAAATATCTAATGGTTATTGACTGTCCTTTTATATTTAAAAATGATGCAATAACACACATCTACATCATACTCAATGGTGAAAGACTGAAAGCTTTCCCTCTAAGATCAGGTATGAGACAAGGATGCCCAATGTCACCACTATTATCCACATTCTTCTGGAAGTTCTAGCCAAACCAATTAGGTAAGAAAAAGAAATAAAAGGCACCCAATTGGAAAGGAAGAAGTAAAACTTTCTCTAAATCTCAGAATACACTAGTTGTGCCATTTATTAAGAGAAGAATTGTCCTTTAGTTTCTTGTTTTGTTATATATATTTGTGTGAATAGTTACTGCCTGAAGCTGGGTAAAAGATAGGGGAGGATTATTACTTATATTGGTATTCAATTATTCCTTCTCTTTCAGACCCTTTGACTCTCCTGAGGTTACTTGCCTTGTTTTCAGGGGCGGCTTAGTCCTTCTCCTTGGGTATTGCCCTCTCTTGGCATAGTGTGGGTTGAGACTCGCTCATTAAATTTCTTTAAACTTCCATCTGTTTTCCATCTTTCAGAGATGTTTCAAAAACTGTGGTCTATGGTTGGTGGCAAGGCTCCA
>JAKSZT010053792.1:4747546-4923494 GCA_026826555.1 Tolypeutes matacus
AAAAAAAAAAACTTTCTCTGCAGATGTCCCACTTTCTATTATGTTTGTGGTTATAGAATTATATGATTTTTATTCATTTAACACCATTTTAATGGGTCTCAAGGGATAGGAGATAAAACTATTTGCTCTTGAATTAGAAGTGCAAAACTTTATTAATGACCCAAGAAAGGATTTTAATGAGATACAAATCAAATTTTCATAGGGCATGAAATAGAAAAGGATGATGGAATGATGGGAAACCAAAAGTTAAAATGGGTGGTAGGTAATATAACCATCATTATTATTGTTAATATTACAATTGCTATTTTATCATAATTTTTATTATTCCAGGTGTCTCTACTAATAGTTTTTGCCCATAAAACCATCTAAGTACTTTTCACTATTTCTCCTGTTGCCATCCTAAACTTAATCACCATTATTTCTCACCTGGATTACTATAAATGCCTAGTAAAGGTTTCTTTTCTTTCTCCTTGATCCAGTAACCACAGGGTTACCAAAATGATCTAAAAATAAAAATGTTGCTACCTTGCTTAAAATACTCCAGTAGGCTTCACAAGGTTCTTGAAATAAAATTAAAAATTTCATAATGAGCTATGAGCTCTACATAGCCTGGGCCCTGACTACAGCTGGACTTCATTTCATATTTCTCCTCTCCCTTCTTCCCTTTGCTCCAAGACACGTTACCTTTTGCTGTAATCACACTAGCTTTGGTTTAATTCCTTGGACCTGCTAATGCTAGTTCCTTTCCCTACAGTTCCTTCTGCATAGATGGCATCTGCTCACCATTTGTCTCAGATCAAACCCACTTTTTAGTGGAGCAGCCTTCCTGACCACTAAATCTAATAATAGCTTCCCTCCCAGTTAACCTCTGTATCCCTTGGTCCTTTTTTTATAGCATATATATCTATGGACATCTTATATATATGTATTTACCTTCATGGTTAGATTTATCTCCTTTAGTAAAATGTTGGCTTCAAGAGAAAAGGGATCTTTATTTTCATTGCTCAGAATCATGTTCTTGAAACCTAGTAGGGACACAATATATATTAAATGACTGAATTAATGATGGGTAGTACACTCCTTTTTATTAAGAGTAAACAGACTTAGAAAATTTAAATAACCCACATTCACATGGCTGATGAGTATTTGAAGCAGGCTCATTTAACCAACTAGGACAGGTATTGCTGTTCAGGAGATGGCTCCCCTCCATGTGCTGTCAGAGACTCAGGATCCTTCCATCTTATAACCCCACATTACCATTGCCCATATACAGCCAGCGGACAGGAAAAGACAGCAGAGGGCATTTTTATGGGTCAAATCTGGAAGTAGTACACATCACTTCCATGCAAATTCTATTAGCTAGAACTCAAGTTAAACAGCCATACCTGGATGCAAGGAAGTCTTAGAAATGTGACCTAGCTTTGTGCTCAGGAAGAAGAGGAAATGGATTTTGGTGACTATTGAAGAGTCTCTGGCACACCAAGACCAATATTTTTTTTTTTTTTTTTTAAGATTTTATTTATTTATTCATTTATCCCCCCCTTGCTGCTTGTGCTCACTGGGTCAGCTAACCACGCCGTGCGGGCGGGCTTGCCTTCACCAGGAGGCCCCGGGAACCGAACCCAGGGCCTCCCATATGGTAAACGGGAGCCCCACTGATTGAGCCACAGCCGCTTCCCAGACCAAGACCAATATTGATTGCAAAATTCATGTGCTGCTGAGGAAGATGAGATGTAGTAGATAAAACTGACTTGAGTTCAAAGGAAATGTGCCAGTGTCAGAGCCAGGAGGAAGCATGATCTTACAGCAGGATGTAGGAAAATCAAATTGAAACTTGTGCTACAGTTAGTTGAGTGTGAATGGGACATGACATCAGAAAGATGAGATGATAAAATCAAACACAGCTACCAAGGTGCTGAGAAAAGTCTCTGTTTTCCCTAATGCAACCACACCAGGAGCACTGTACTCAGGTAGGGGAACCTTATAATAAGAGATGCATGGCTAAATCAAAGCCTGTACAATGAAAAACGCCTAGGGTGATGGGGACCTGAAAACCCAACCCCTACAAGGAACAGGAGAAGGGAATGGCACATTTAGTCCAGAGGAAAAACAGTCCAAGGAATGATTGCTTTTTTCCAAATAGTGTTCATGTGAAAGATAATACTTGTGTTAATTAGTTCCAAAAGATGGAGCCTTGGCTAACTGATAGTAATTAAAAAAACAGAATTTGATTCAAGATAAGAAAGCACTTTGTAGCAAATATAGTTTTCCCATAGTAGACTATGTTACCCTCTAAGGCAGTTGAGCTTCAAAACTAAGGACGTATTCTAGAAAAGGCTAATGATATCAGAGTGACCATACTGTAGAGGGATTAGACCAGCTCTATGGGGTTCTCCAATCCATTAACTTTAATCTATTTTTATATGCTTTTGTGTTGCTCTAGGTCAAGGTATTTTTCCATGAAGTCTAATTTCTAATTTATAATATGGCAGAGTAGGATAAGTCAGAACCTGGGTTTAAATCAGACTTCAATATTTACTATGTATAGGTCAGCAGTTATGAAACCTGTGCCTCAATTCCTTATCTGTAAAATGGAGCTAAAATTATACACTCTGCCTTCTCTTCAGAATTGTTGTTGATCAGGTTCGATAAGTATAGATACATATTTTGTGAAATATTAAACAAGAATCTGTTAAATGCCTAGTTTGAAAGGGTTGTGTGTTTTGGGGGTGGGGTGTTGGTTGGTTGGCTTTTAGCAAGCCTTAGTTGAATTACCCATGTCCACTCTTTTCCTGAGAGCATTTATTCATTGCAAATTCAATAATTTAACCAAGTCATATAAGCACCAAGAGCTGAATAAAGAACCCCAGACTCCTTGTTATATCAATATACATCAATACATCAATATAGCTACATCAATATAACTGGGAATCATCTGAAGAATATTTTCAAAATATCAGTAGCTACTACCCCATACCCACTAATATGGCTATTAAAATTTTTTAATGAATGTGGTGAGGATGTAGAGCAGGGGTTCTTAACCTTTTTTATTCCATGGACCCATTTGCCAGTCAGGTGAAATGAATACTACTGTAATTTATTTATTGCATACATTCATAAGTAAAAGAAATGCTAGATTTCAGTTAGAGGTCAGAGGTCATGGACCCCACGAAATCCGTCCACAGACCCCTTGAGAGACCATGGACCCCTGGTTAAGAACCCCTGATTTAGAGAAATAAGTACTACCCTATATTGTTTTGGGGAATGTAGAATGGTACAGCTTCTGTGGAAGCAGTTTAACATTTCCTAAGAAAATTAAACATAAAATTACTGTATAGACCCAGCAATTTCACTTCTAGGTATATATTCCAAAGAATTGAAAACACGGCCTCAAACAGATATTTTTACACCAGTGTTTATTGGAGTATTATTCAAAATAGACAAAAGGTCGAAGAAACATGGGTCATCAGTAGGTGAATGGATAAGCTAAAGTGACCACACTTCATCTAACCTATACATATACACCAGTAAGTCCTACAGTTTCATTTTCATTTCAGTGCTTTCCAGTAAAATCAGAAGAACAGAATCATCTAGTTGGACCATGATTGTGCCTGCAGGCCAGGTGGCACCTTTAAAAGCTACTGTTTTAGTTTGCCAAAGGGCTGCTGATGCAAAGTACCAGAAATCTGTTGGCTTTTATGGAGCGTTTTCATTTGGGGTAAAAGCTTACAGTTCCAAGATTGTGAAAAGTCAAACTCAAGGCATCATAAGAAATGCTTTCTCACCCATGCCAACTGCCATGTGTCGAAGCAAGATGGCGAGTGATCTCTGCCTGGACTCTGCCTTCCTCTCCAGGCTGTGCCATCTCCCCCTGAGCTGCTCTGCAGGCCAGATTCTTGGGGCTTTGTGCTTAAGTGATCCTGGAGTCCTCCCTCTCCTGGCACAGGACTTGTTTCTTTCTGGGCCTCCTGTATCAGTCTCGGCTGTTCGCTCTCTTCCCATTTTCAGCTGTAAGCTCTCAGGCTCATTTCTCCCCAGAGTCTCAGCTATTTGAGCCTTGTCATATGGCAGGATCAAATATGGCAGAGCTCTCTCTGCCTATGTCTGTCTGAGTGAATGTCTATTTATATCAGACCCAGCAAGGGGGAAGGGACTTGACCTGAGTCATGCCTCACTAACGTAGTCCATTTAAAAGCTTTCTCTTCCTCTGATGATTCCTGAGCCCAGCTTCTTCCTGATCTCAGCTGCAGACTGGCATAGGAGCTTGTCTCTCAGGGCTTCCTATATCAGTCTTGGCTCTCTTCCCAAGGCCAGCTGTAAGCTATCAGGCAAATGGTCCATCTCTCCCTGGGGCTTTAGCTGTTTGAGCCTTCTCCTTTCTGTCACATGGCAGGATCAAAAAATGCAAAGTTTCCCTCTGGTGTCTTCTTGAGTGAGTGTCCATTTATATCAGACCCCAGGAAGGGGGTAGGGATTCAACCTGAGTCACACCTTCTGATGTAGTCAAATCAAAAAGCCCTAATCTTAACTGGTAATTTAACCAAAGATATTTCACCTGGATTTAATGCAATCAAAGGGTATCACACCCAGAGGAATAGATTAATTTAGAAACATAATCTTTATCTTTTGGGGATTCATAAATAATCTCAAACAGCCACACTAGGCAAATGATGGTGTTTCAGTCAAGGTCCAGCCTGGAAAATAGAAGCCATTTAAAACAGAGGTAACTTAATGCTGTGAATTGGTGATGGAAAAGCTAGTCAGAGTTTAGTGAGCCAACAAAGAGTAGCAAAAACAAGCAGCCTCTACCCTCATTTCTAGGCTGGAAGGAGTACCAAAGAAAAATATTTTACTGGAGTACAGGAACTGGGATTACACAATGGAAGTTGAAGTAATGGTAAATTAGTTGCTGGAGCTCCAGACATAAACATAGGTCTTAGAGATGCTGCCTGAGGTAGGGAAGGAGGGGAAGAAAATACCCTGGCATCTCTTTTACTTCCACCCTCCAATCTTCTGCCGGTACCCTCTGTTGGGCAAATCCAAGAAAATCCAGCTAATGTAGGAGATGGGGAAATGCAGTTTGCAGGATGAGCCTTCTGTGACACAGAGCTGAACAGAGAAAGACAGAAAATGGACCTGAAGGCAAAGAAGTCCAGGAGGGGCACAGCTATGTTCTAATATGGACCCAACAATCCAATATACTTCTTTCTAATTTTATTATTTATCCATGTTGAACGGGCTTGGTTCTTTTAAAATATTTTCTAAGAATCTTACTTATTAGCAAGCTATAAGCAGAAATATTAGCAGCCATATATAATATTTTAGCAAATAAGGTTATTACATTTATGAACTCGTGTATTTCTACCCAGGTCCTTAGAATAATACATTTATTTCAATATTAACTCAAGTGTTAAAACTCTGATATTTTTAGTCTCCTGTCAGAGTGGTGATCTTTATTTTCCTTAGCTCCCTGTTTCCAAGACACTTGGATAGAGCAAACAAATGAATCACAATTTGGGGGACAACATTATGGCACATAATCAAAGAATGTGACATCTTCATACCCAACAGCAAACACAAGCAAACAAAATCCCAATGTTCTTATTGAATTCTGTTGAACAGAAACAATTATGATTACTATGCCAAAAGATGAATTAAAAAAGAAAGCTCCCTTTAGACATTCATATCCTGCTTACTTTCAAAGGTTCTTGATGAAAATATTGAAATGCTTTGTTTCTACAATGGTAAATATACAGATATTTAGGAATATCCTGAAGTTCATCTGAATATGTCCTAACTTTCTTCTCTGTGTTTGGAGTAACACCAGCATAGCCAACATATGAGAATTTCCAAGTGAATGGCTATATGTAGCTAATAACATAAAGTTGCTTTTTTTTCTTTTGTAATTTTCTAATCATTTATGTGCTAAAATATAAATATGTATATGATTTAAAAATGTAGATGAACAGAAGACTAAGTTTCAACACCATTGCTGTTAACCTGAAAGGATCAACACCACAGAGCCCATTCCTTGACCCCAAGCCTTGTCTTTCCATACCTTTTGCACTGATCTCCCAGTGGTATCTCCTATTCATTCTCCCTTAACATGACCAGCGCTTATAGCAATATTATGCTTTGGCTAACATTTATTTACATATGTAATGCTGTACTAAGAACTTTGTATAGATATCTCACTTGATCTTCAAAATAATCTTATGATATATGTTTTAGTTTCCTTGGCTGCTCAAGCAAATATCATGCAACAGTTTGGCTTAAACAATGGGAATTTACCTGAGTCTAAGAGAAAGTCCAAATCAAAGCATTAGCAAGGTGATATTTCTCCCCAAAGGTTGTAGCTGGCTGCTGGAGAGCTTTGGTCCTTAGCTTGTCACATGGAAGGCACATGGGCAGTTTCTCCTGGTCTCTCCCTTCTCTTCTAGGTTCCATTCTGTTCAGATTCTGGCTGTTCCCTTTGGCTTTCTATCTCTTTCTGAATTTCATTCTTTTGTACAAGACTCCAGTAATAGGATTAAGACCTACCTTATTAAGGCAGGCCACACCTTATTAAAAAGGTCCTATTTACAATGGTTCACACCCACAGGAATGGATTAAGTATAAGAACATGTTTTTGGGGGGTACATAAACTCCAAACCATCACAATGTACATATTCTTTGTTTATTCAGTCAATGATTTATCAAATGTTTATTGAGTGCCTGCTCTATGCTAAGTGTGGTAATCCTGACAGTATTCTGATTTTACAAAAAGGAAAATACAGATTGTTTAAGTTATTTTCATTCTATAGAAGAGAAAACTAAGATTTAAGAAGTTTAAAGAAGTTGCCTAAGGTCACAAAACAAATTAAATGTAGTCCCAGGATTCCAGCACAGGAACTCTGACCAATGTTGACAGTCTTAACTAACATATGGTTCTGAGTCTCCTGCCTTTATGCTCTCTGGTTTCCCTTTTCTCTAGAAGGGTTTTAATTAATTTATTCACATAGAGGTGAAACTGCTTGATAAGCATCAACCACTATAATGAACTGTGGTTATTCATTAATTTTTCCCTACAAACCAGTTTTCTTATCCATTCCCCTTACTAGTGACCCTGTCCTTTGGTCACATGGGGTGACATATGAACTATGCCTGTTCATCTTGGTCAATCATTGTAAAACATTACTCAGGCAACAGTGATTGGTCCAATGAAAAAGCATATGACCCAAACCAAATAGATTAGATTCCCAGTCTGGGATTAATACATGGAGAAAAAGAAAAAAAAAATCGCTCTTTCTATTGGAATTGATACAGTGGGTAAAGTTGCTGGATGTGGGGAAGACCTGTCTGCAATAGAAGAGAATGGGGCCAACATACAAAATGAATGAAGGATAAATTGATAGAAATAAGACAGAGAGGGGAAGCACAAAAGAAAGAGCAAGAGAGTGAATCTTCTGGCTGCATTTAATCCCCAATATCAGTCTCCAAGGCTAGTTCCAACAGTTCTTCCTTTTTTTCTCCTTTCTCTTTTATTCTATGAATTCATGGAGAATCTATGTAAGTCAAAAAATTTCCTTTAGCTTTTAGTTTATGAGAAATTTATTTGGTTCTGTTACTTGTAATATAAGAAATTATAAGCAATTCCCTATCCACTATCATTTATATTTGTATAAAACATAAAGTCTTAAATGAGTCTCCAATTGTGGAAAATCTTGACATTAATAAGCCAATGCTAAAAGTATACCCTTGTGTTGGAGGACTTTCCTCCCACTGCAGATGCTTCCAAGAGATTTCCTATTGTTCAGGACTTCCTTCCTTCGTAGGGTCAATTCTCTAGACCAGAGGTCTCGCAATGGGGATTTGAGACTGTTTTATTTAACTGGTGAAATATATTGAACTGGAATACTTTTAAGTGGAACAGGAAATTCTTAGTTCTTTGCAGTCTCTGCTTTTATTCATTTTTAAAGTATCTTGCCTGTTTAATTTCTGCTTTACCCTGAAAACATTTTTTAATTCCTGTTCTAGAAATTTCCTTATCATCCTGTTGTTCCCTCAAAACATAACCAGTTTATGAGCCAGTGCATCAAGTCACTTTCCAATGTGAAAATTTTTTTCTTCTGTTAAATTGATCCATATGAATATGTTAGTAAGTAATAATAGTTTGTGACTAGATAAGAGATATAAAAATGGGAAGCTAAGAATGTGAATGAACTGGAAACACCATACCTTACTTGAAAAATTGTGGAAAATTCAACATAAAGATCAGCAGAAATATATTTTGAGTTGGCGAGAAACTTGTCAGTTGCTTATAATTACTTATTCATCAATTTATAACCTGCTAATTCCCTTTAAGAAGAAAACTTAAATATCACCATAAAAATCAGCAAAACTTGCTTATCCACAGGAAATTACAGGTAGAATCCAATCTATTAGTACTCATTTAATAATTGTCAAGCATACAGCTGATAAGGTCAGTGGCATGCTACCAGTTGTTAACCCAAGTGAGGTCAAATCATTTTCTTCATACATCAGGCATGTCTTACAACCACTATACAGCGTGGTTTAAAACTAACTGAATGTTGGAAATATAAATATTAAAATTCAATAGAGGCAGGTGATGGGACTTAACACCTTGACTTTTTAGTTCAGCAAAACAAAGTTCAGATGCTTCAAGGAAGTAGAAAGGAAATGAGTATTTGAGTTCACTCAAAATTTTTATCCATTTGGATGTAATGGAAAGACAGAGAGATACATAGGATATTGGCAAAGGTTTAAGTAAAACTATATATTATATATTATAAACTGGATTATGACTGAAATTAAGATATGATTTAATTTGTTGAGGAAAAGTAACATTACTTGAATACAGAGATGTATAGATGAATAAATAAATGGATGCTATGATGAATCACTCAGAGTAAATTCAGACATTTATCAATTGCCGCTATATATATATATATCATGCACATGCACAACACACATACATAAAAATAAAACTATACTAAGATTTTTGTAGCAGAAGCTTGGGAGAAAACAGAATATTCTATCTTCTTTACTATCAAGGACTCCTCTGTCAAAGTCCTAAATATTCAATATAAATCTTTGGTCAAGAATGTTTTTATTAATTTCTATAGAAAACCCCTTTAGGAATTATACTGAGCACCTTAGCATGAAATATGGTGTTTATAAAATAAGACTTAAATTTAGGTCACCTGCTTCTAGTAGGTTTTAAATGGGAGCACTTCCTAGATGTGCTGCATGAAGTACAATACATATTACATGAACATTTTAAACATTAAAATTGGATTTTCCTCTTACAGATGGACAGAAAACTGACACTGATGGAATCTGAATGGTTGACTTTTCTTTTTCTGAACTACCCACTCTATTGATTTACTTATGCAGCTAACATCTATTAAGCTTATAATTGTCTAGATTCTATGGTAGGCATTGGGCATAGAAATCTAAATAGGACATTGTCTCTTTTCTTTAGAAGCATAAAGTCCCATAAGGGAACTAGACCTATAAACAATATAAAAACATAGGTATGAGCAGAGTGCACTGGGATCACAAAAATGGGAAAATCTGCCTACTGAATTGGGAAAGACAACATAAAATAGGTGACATTTGTGCTAGGTCTTGATGGATGAGTCAACAAAGGAGAATGTAGAAGAAATGAGTATTGATAAGAAAATATTCACTTCCCTTCCTCTCCTTCTTTGAGTGGAGTATATTTCTCCCCTACATTGATATTGGGCTTGACTATGTGTCTTGCTTTAGTCAGTGGAAATTAGCAGTCAGGTAGCGTTCTCAAATAGGCTAATGTGGTTTATCATGGCCCCTTCCATTCAGTAATCTGCCAAAGGATAACATACTCTGGATAGCTGTTGATCCAAGGAGAAAGAAAGAACATTGACATGACCTAATTCCAACCTGGAGCCAAACTGAGTAGGCCCTGTTGTGCCCAACCTGAAAAAAAAAACTGTATGTTTCTCTAAGCAACCTCACTGGGTTTGGGGATAGTTTGTTATGCCATATCATTACCACATAATTAACTGATATACAGGGAAAGGCTTGCT
Source organism: Tolypeutes matacus (assembly GCA_026826555.1). Taxonomy (NCBI): domain Eukaryota; kingdom Metazoa; phylum Chordata; class Mammalia; order Cingulata; family Chlamyphoridae; genus Tolypeutes; species Tolypeutes matacus. Next base: position 4,757,617 of record JAKSZT010053792.1, read on the forward strand.
TGGCTGGGGGAACACCGTTAGAAAAGACATGGATATTACTTTGATATGATTAGGTATTGAGTGCTTGTAAAGAGTGGAAGACAGTTTGAAGGCCAATGATGAAACTAAAGATTTGGACCTAATCCAAAAGGTGATAGGAAGTCATCAGATTATTTTTTTCACAGAAGAAATGATGTAAGCACACCCCACAGAATTATTCCTGTAACTTTATCTAGGAGGATCTCTACTAGCCAATTCACTCATTCAGTAAATATTACTGAGCACCAACTATGTCCCAGCTATTTGCAATTTATCATCAGCGAACAACAGCAACAAAAAGATCAATGATCTTAACTTTTAGAGGAGGGAAATAAACAATAAATAATAAACATGATAAGTGATTTATGTGCTATGTTAGAAAGTGATGAGTGCTATGGAAAAAATAATAAAGAAAAAGCAGAGCACAAAAGGGAGGGATGCAATATGAAAAAGATTAGTCAGGGTAGGTCTCTTTGAGCAGGTGACATCATCTCTGAATCGGCAGTAATCAAAGATTCTTCAAGATTAGCAGCATTCATGTAGCTATCAGCATCTAACCAAAAAGTCTGTATAAATGTCTGTATAATTAAGGGTGTAAACTGTTCTTTAGGAAAAGCTGATGATTCACACAACCTGTAAAGCATCAGAGAAAAGTTGTAGAACATCATCACTACCATAATAACAGCAAAGATTTCTTCAATATATAAATGGTTCTATTCTGTGATAAAGTGGTTCATGAATAGGCAGTAACTGCTATGGCTGGGCCACCTGGCGTCTTGTGACTAAACATATTTTCAGCACCATAATCTGAGTCTTGATTGGTGAGAAATGGTGGTGTATGCTCATCAAAGTTCACAGTAGAACCTTGGCAATCAACCCCTGCTTGGCATTCTGGAAGGTGCTTTCATGTTGGAGAACTCAAACATTGCACCAGGCCCTACTCCAGGAAATAGTGAACCAACTCAGTTACATTTTATTTTAAGGAAGATAGCATTAAATTATTTGAATGGTGCAAAAATTCCTTTCTTTGCACAGCATGGATCATAAATATATTAGTGCGCTCTTTTGTTTTAAGTGGGACTCTGCTGGTAGCAGATGTACAATATAGGTGCCATGGTGTAAGATGATACCTGATTTTATTTTATTTTATTTTATTTGTTTTGTACCTTGCATTCTGACATAGCATGGACTTGCTGAAATCTTTTTGCAAAACAATTATTGGTAATCAGCCTGGGCAACTCTTTCTCTCTCTCTCACCCTTTATGTGCTGCTCTATCAATCTGTCTCACTCCTGCTTTTTCTCTTTGTCTTTCTGGATGAAGACAAATACACAAGCTGCTATCATCTCAGAAACTTCCAGTCTTCTCCCAATTTACATTCTTGTCCTCCTACGATCCTGCTCCACAATTTAATCTGAATGAGCTTTTGCAAAATGAAAATCTGTCACTAATATGCTTACATTTCTTCATCAGCTTCCCATTGTTGTTGTTTTATTCTCTTTTTCTGTCTTCTATTTTTAATAAAACTTTATTTTGCTTTCCCAGATATGCACACTTGACTTCCATTCTTTTAACAATTATGCTTGAATTTTGAGAATGCACACACAATAGAGTCTATAGCTATTTAATAAAAAAATAATAATAAGGCCTTTACAATGTCAGTTCTAACCACCTTCCTACCAACTTCCATTTTGTTATTATTTATTAGCTTAGATTTATTTTGAATTTCATAGACATCAATTTAGTCTTTTCATAGTGATTTTTTTTTTTTTTTTACATTTACTAACATTTTCACCAATTTTATTGATCAGTTTTTAAAGGTACATTCCATTCTGGGTTCAATTTCCTTCCTACGAAAATCCATTCTTTAATAATTTTTCAAGTCTTCTGTGGTAAGATCCTAGTTTTTATTTCCTATTTGTTCCCATTTTTTACAGCAGTTTTATTGAGATATATTCACACACTATACAATCCATCCAAAGTGTGCAATCAACGGCTCTTACTATAATCACAAAGTTGTGCATGCATCACCACATTCAATTTTAGAACATTTTCATTGCTCCAAAAAGAAAAACCCCATAACCTTTATACCCCCTATTATTGACACTTAGCATTGGTGTGGTACCTTTGTTGCAATTGATGATATAATATTCAAATATTACTCTTAACTATAGTCCATGGCTTCCATTAGGTGTATTTTCCCCATATACTACCCTATTATTAACACCTTGTAATAGTGATGTACATTTGTTCTAGTTCATGAAAGAACCTTCTTATATTTATACTATTAACCACAGTCATCTTCCACAGCATTGTTCACTATGTTATACAGTACCATGTTTTATATTTTAGCTTTCCTTCTAGTGAAATACACAACCCTAGGCTTCCCCTTTTAACCACAATCATACATTTAATTTGGTGCTGTTAATTACACACAATAACGTGCACCGTCATAACTATCCATTTTCAAACATTTATAATCAACCTAATTAAATATTCTGCACAAATTAAGTTTCAGCTCCCTATCCTCTATCCCAATTCTATCCCCTATTAAGTTGTATTCTAGAGTCTAACTCCATGAGTTTGCTTACTATAATTAGTTCATATCAATGTGGTCAAACAATATCTGTCCTTTTGTATCTGGATTATTTCACTCAGTATAATATCCTCAAGTTTTATGCATGTCGTTGCGTGCATCAGAACTTTATTCCTTCTTACAGCAGAATAATATTCCATTGTTTGTATATACTACATTTTCTTTATCCATTCATTGACTGATGGACCCTTGGGTTGTTTCCATCCTTTTGCAATTGGGAATAATGCTGCTATGAACATTGGTGTGCAAATGTCTGTTTATGTCCCTGCTTTCAGTTCTTGTGGATATCTACTAGTAGCAGGATTGCCAGATAATATGTCAATTCTATACTTAGCTTCCTGAGGAACTACCAAAATATCTTCCACAGTGACTATACCATTTTACATTCCCATCAGCAGTGAATAAGTGTTCCTATTTCTCCACATCCTCTCCAACACTTGTAGTTTTCTATGTTTTTTTTCAATAGTGACCAGTCTAGTAGACGTGGAAAGAAATCTCATGGTACTTTTGATTTTCATTTCCCTAATAGCTAGTGATGTTGAGCATCTGTTCATGTGGTTTTTAGCCATTTGCATTTCCTCTTTTGGAATATGTCTGTTCAAGCCTTTTGCCCATTTCTTAATTGCATTGTTTGTCTTTCTAAGATTTATTTATATATTCTGGATATTAAACCCTTATCAGATATGTTGTTTCCAAATATTTTCTCACATTAAGTTGTCTTTTCACTTTTGTAAAAAAATCTTTTGGTGCACAAAAGGTTTTAAGTTTGAGGATGTCCCACTATCTATTTTTTCTTTTGTTGTTTGTACTTTTGATGTAAGGTCTAAGAAACCATGGCCTACCACAAGATCTTGAAGATTCTTTCTGACATTTTCTTCTAGGAATTTTATGGTCCTGTCTCTTATATATAGGTATTTGATCTATTTTGAAATAATTTGAAGTGTGAGAAAAGGGTCCTATTTCAATCTTTTGTATATGGATATCCAGTTCTCCCAGCGTCATTTGTTGAAGAGACTATTCTGTCCCAGTTGGGTGGTCTTGGCAGCTATGTCAAAAATCAACTGATCATTGATGAAGGTCTATTTTGAACTCTTAATTAAACTCCATTGGTCAATTTATCTATCTTTATTAGCTCCATGCTGTTTTGACCACTGTAGCTTTGTAATATGCTTTAAAGTCCGGAAGTGTGAGTCCTCTCACTTCATGCATATATTTAAAGGCATTTATGCTATTCAGGGCTCCTTCCAACTAAATTTGATAATTGGCTTTTCCAGTTCTGCAAAGTAGGCTGTTGGAATTTTTATTGGGATTAAATTGAATCTCTAAATCAATTTGGGTAGAATTGACTTGTTAATGACATAGAATGATGAGTTTTTATATATAAATTCCTAACTTGACAATTATCTTCCCAAATCACTCTGAAGATATTCCATGGTCTTCTAGAATTTAGCAGTTATGGGTTTATTTTCATTTTTTCTATCCAAAACTCAATACATTTTTTTTCCATTTGAGGACTCATGTCTTTCATCAATTAAGAATTCTTCTGACATTTTAACAATTAAGAAATTCTTCTGACATTTTATTTTTAAATATTTCCTCTATTCTATAATCTTTATTCTCTTCTTCTAGATCTCCTACTCTGTATAATCTCTTCTTCTGGGACTCTTGCTATGTATAAATTTGAGCTTTCAATTTCAACTCATATAAATGAATATGAATTCAATTTCAGTTAAACAATCTTTCTGTTTTTCCATCTCATAAACTCTCTTGCAGCATTCTGGGTGACTTCCTCAGATTGGCCATTCAGTCACTTATCTTTTCAGCTGTGTTGCATCTGCTGTTTAAAGAACCCATTGAACTTTGCAACTCAATAACTGTAGGTTTTTATTTATAAATATTTTTTTTTTGTTCTTCTTCAAATAGATCTTTTTTAACTTTCTCTTTTCATTACAATTTAATAATTGTAGTTATTGTAAACATACTTACTTTATAGTCACTTTCAGATGGTTCTATCATTTGAATTTCTTCAAGGTATTAATCTCCAATCTGTGGCATTGATGAGTTCAGAGAGTCTCATCATCATCTGTGTTCTCATTTGTTTAGTAATATTTTATCCTTGTAGTCGTCATCGTTGCTCCTGCCATAATCTTAAATTTCAATGACATTATGTTAATTCTTCACTCTTCCACAGCATGTAACAATTTTCTATTCTCAGTCTACAACAATATATGGTAAAAAGCCTGTGCATTCTATTTATCCCAGGTAAATTTATTCTTTATTCCATCTATGGTGTGAAGTAGATAGCTATCTTTCTTGCTGCTTGCCTCAGCTGCTAGACAGTCGTGGTGGTTTTATACAGAAAGTGGGATGCTGCTATTGCAAATTCCAAAAATGTGGATGTGGCATTGAAAAGAGGTAATGGGTAGAAGCTGGAAGAATTGCGAGATGCTTGTAGAAAAAAACTGAATTGCCTTAAAAAGACTGTTGGTAGAAATATGTATGCTAAAGTTGTTTCCAATGAGGCCTTAGAAGGAAATGATGAATGTGTTATTGGAAACTGGAGGAAAGGCGATCCTTGTGTTACAGTGTCTGAGACCTTGGTGATATTGAGTTCTGATGTCATATGGAAGGCAGCATCTCAAAGCAATGAACTTGGATATTTAGTTGAGGATATTTCTAATGTAAGTGTGTAAAGTGCAGCCTGGCTTCTCCTTTCAGCTTAAAGTAAAATTAAAGAGAAAAAATATACACTGATAAATGAACTCTTAAGTACAAATAAACCAGAAATAGATTGCTTGGAAAATTCTGAGCACTTGTGTGCTATGAGTCAAGGGTCAGAAGGGACCAGACCGAGTTTCCAGAAAGTGAGGACCCAGGGAATAGGGCTCCTAAACATGGACCCAGTCAGTCATTTCAGTGGAAATTAGCATTGAAAATGCAATTATGCAGGAAGAATCCGTGGAACGTTCTATTGTCTCATTGTTTGAACCCCTGTGAACTTCATTCAAAGCCAACAACAATTTTTCAAAATTTGGATGAACAGAACCACTGCCAGCCTGGGTTGAAAGGGACAAATTGAAAGAAGAGGATGTCTTCTTCTTTCCAAGGTCTAGACCACCGAAATTACCATGGCCTGAGAGAGCAGTCCCAACAATGTGTGTGGAAAAGATAGTTTCATCACAGTGTTTGGAGGGGCAGGCTTTGTATCCCACTGTTCAGAAAGAGTGTTATCACCCCAAAACTCAAAGATCCTGGGGCATGTGTCTCAGCGTTCATGGAAAGACTGGCCACAATCCCAATGCTTGAAATGTGTGGAGCCATCACCCCAGTATTTAGGGAGAACATGGCTTCTGTGCAAGCACATGGACAGGGTGAAGCTGCTGCTCCATCAGACCCAAAGGATAAAACATTGATCTATGGATGACTCTCAGACCTTGAAATCCAATGGAATTTGCTCTGCTGGGTTTTGGATTTGTTTGGGACTCATGACTCTTGTTATCCTTCCAATTTCTGCCATCTAGAAAGGGAATGTTTATCCTATGTCTGCCACACAATTGTAAATTGGAAGCAGATAACTTTTTTTTCTAGGTTTCACAGATCCATAGAGAGAAATTGTGCCCCAAGACAGAACGCATCCATCCAATTTTGATGAGACTTTGTACTTAGCATTGTTACTGAAATTACTTGAGGCTTTTAGGATGTTTTGCTGGAATGAATATATTTTGCATATAGAAAGAACATGTCTTTTTGGTGTCCAGAGGGTGAACTGTGGACCCCAAAAAAACATGTTGTTAAAATTAATCCATTCTTCTGAGTGTGAATTCTTGTAAATAGAACCTTTTCATTTAAGGTGTGGCCAACTGAATTAGGATGGCTTTTAATCCTATTACTGAAGGCCTTATAGGGAAGGTCACAGACAGAGAAAAAGTCAAAAGAGCTCTCATGATCTTAAAGTCAATGGAAGCTGCAAGAGAAGAGAGATGCCAGGAGAGGCTACCATGTGCATTGTGATGTGACAGAAGAAGACAAGGACCAAGGATCAGGCTGCTGCTCCATTAGAAGAAAGTATTGCATTGATGGCACCTTGATTTTGAACTTCTCCTAGCCTCAAAACAGTGAGCCAATACATTCCTTTTGCTTAAAGCTACCCATGGCAAGGTATTTGCTTATGACAGCCAGGAATCTAAAACAGTAGTTTATTTTTATTTTTATTGTTTAAAAAACAATTTCATAATTTCATACTTGTAGGTCCTTGAAACTTCTGGTTTCATGAAAGTGTCCCAATTTGAGCTTTCCTCTTGCACATGGCCAACATGGCCTAGAGTAAATATTTAAATGTTAGTCTCCATCCCAATGTCACTATCTTTGTCTCAAATCCCTCAAAATTTGTATTGTGGTATGGCAGTTGCCAAACTCTTAAGCCTTATATCTCATTTATAGCCCTTCCTGCTCTCTGGCTCCAGGCCAGTCTTCCTTTCACTTTTGAAAGTACCATCCTTCTCACCCTTAATCCATAGCATGTGATCATTTTTGATTTGGTAAGAATTCAGTTCCAAGATTCTTGTCCTTCAGATATGAGATAAAAAGCCACATCTCCAGTAAAGTCTCCTGACAAAAGCCCTCATAGCACCTTGTTTTATTATTTGTAGAACTTATTATCAGTATACCTAAAATTAAGTATTTATTTTATTACATGTTTATTTCATCACCTACCCCTGCCCAAAAAAGTCCATAGGCATAACGGATCCTTTATATAACAAATAAGTTCCCAAAAATTCCCTGGTGCCTACCATGGTTCCCAGCATTTAAAAAATACATGTTGAATTAATGAATAAATGAATGAATCTATCAATAATAATTTTTCATAAACCACACTATAGATTACTGAAAGCAAGCTTTAAATAAGTAAGAAACCCCTGCAGAGGTGTTTCATTATGTAACTGTGAAAGTATTATAGAGATAATATCTTCCACATAGTGGGAAAGTTATAAGATAGAATTCAAACTGCAGCTTATACTCTTTGGGCCAACAACAAGAAATAGAGAAGTCTATAGAACCCATCTTAAAAACACTGCAGAACAGACATTGAACTGAGAAAATAATCATGCTTAAAGTTGTGGAAGGAATATGATATTATATTTTGATATAATAACTGATGTGTATTTGGTTTTAGGCTATATCCCTTACCTTTTTAAAGAAATTTTAAATGTTTTAGTAGTCACGTTTAAAAAATAAAAAACAGATGGACAGTTAAAATCAATTTTAATAATATGTCTTATTTGATCTAGTATATACAAATTTTTTTTTATTTTGGCAAATAATCAATATAAAAATTATTGTGATATTTTTCATTCTTTTTTTTTCGTACAACCACTTTGAAATCTTGTATTATTTTTTCTTTATCAAAGAAGTTGTGGGTTTACACAATAATCAGGCATAAAAGATAGGATTCCCATACCCCACCCCACAACCAATACCTTTCGTTGGTGTGGGACATTTGTTATAACTGATGAAAGCACATTTTTATAATTGTACTATTAACTATAGTACATGGTTTGACTTAGAGTTCACTTTTTGTTTATTGCAGTTCAATGGATTTTTTTTAAAAATTTTATTCTGTTACCATATGCCCTATCTAACATTTACCCTTTTAAGCACATTCAGATATATATTTCAGGGCTATTACTTGCATTCACAATGTTGTGTTACCATCATCACCATCCATTACCAAAACATTTGCATCATTCCAAAAAGGAACCCTGTACATTTTAAGCCTTAACTTTCCATTCCCTATCCTCCCCCTCACCCATGTCCTGGGAACCAATATTCTAGATTCTGATTCTGAGTTTGCTTATTCTGATTTTTCAAATCAGTGAGATCGTATATTTGTCCTTTTGTGTCTGGCATGCAAGGTTCTTCCATGTTGCTATATCAGGACTTCATTCCTTTTTACAGCTGAACATTCTATTGTATGTATATAACACATTTTATTTATTCATTCATCAGGCGACGACACTTGGGTTGATTCCACCCCTTTGGCAATTGTGAATAATGCTGCTATGAACATTGGTGTACAACTACCTTTTCGAGTCTCTGCTTTCAATTCTTTTGGGTATGTACTGAGTAGTGTGATTGCAGGACATATGTGAGTTCTATCCTTAGCTTTCTGAGAAACCGCCAAACTGTTTCCCCAGTGGCTGCACCATTTTTCATTGCCATCAGCAACATATGAGTGTTCCTGTTCCTCTGCATTCTCTCCAACATTTGTTTTTTGTTTGTTTCTTTGTTATATTGTTTCTTTTTTAGTTAGAGAAGTTCTGAGGTTGCAAAACAATCATGCAAACACACAAGATTCCCATATATCACCCCACCGACAACACCTTGCATTGTTGTGGACATTTTTTTTACAAATGATGAAAGAACATGATCAAACTATTTCTGCCAACTATATTCCATAGCTTACATCTGGTGTTTTTTCCCCCATAAACAACCCTATTGCTAACATCATCTATTAGTATTGTGTGTTTATACTGTCAACTGCAGTCCATCATCCACCACAGGGTTCACTGTTCTACGTTCTCATGTGAATCCAAAGTGTACACTCGGTGGCTTTCAGTTTCACCAGAGTTGTGCCGGTATCACCTCAGTCAATTTTAGAACATTTTCATTTCCCCAAAAAGAAAAACTCCTTTACCCTTTATACCCTTCTATTATTGACCCTTAGCATTGATATAGTATTCTTTGCCATTGATGTAAAAATATTACAATATTACTGTTAACTTTATTACATCAATTTTATTTTTCCCATTTATCAACATATTCCTGACACCTTGTTATAGTGATGTATATATATATTCTAATTCATATAAGAGCATTCTTGTATTTGTGCTATTAACAACAATTCTCAGCCACCATCAAGTTCATTATTTTATTCAGTCCCCAGGTATCCTCTAGCTTTCTTTCAATTGACATTTACCTCCCTAGATTAGCCCTTTCAGCCACAATCAGTGTTAGTTATAACACAAGCAGTGTTAGTTATACTCAATATAATGTGTTATCATCAAGTTTATACATTTCCACACATTTACAATCAATCTTATTAAAAATTCTACACACATTAATCATCAGCTCCCATTCTCAACCCACATTCTATCTCCTAGTAACCTATACTCTAGAGTTTAACTCCATGAGTTTACTCATTGTATTTAGCTCATGTCAGTGAGACCATGCAATATTTGTTCTTTTATGTCTGGCTTATTTCACTCAACATAATGTCCTCAAGGTTCATCCATGTTGTCAAATATATCCTGACTTCATTTCTTCTTACAGCTGAATAGCATTCCATCATATGTATATACTACATTTAGTTTATCCATTGGTTGATGGATACATGGGTTGTTTCCATCTTTTAGCAATTGTGAATAATGCTGCTATGAATATTGGTATGCAAATATCTGTTTGCACCCTTGCTTTCAGTTCTTCTGAGTATATTCCTAGTAGTGGGTTTGCCAGATCTTATGGCTGATCTGTATTTAGCTTGCTGAGGAATGGTCAAACTATCTTCCACAGAGGCTGCACCATTATACATTCCCACCAAGAGTGAAGGAGTGTTCCTATTTCTCCTCATCTTCTCCAGCATTTGTAGTTTTCTGTTTTTATTTAATAATGTCCATTCTGAAGGTGTGAAATGATATCTCATTGTAGTTTTGATCTGCATTTCCCTAATAACTAGTGATATTGCACATTGTTTATGTGCTTTTTGACCATTTGTTATTTCCTCTTTGGAAAATGTCTATTCAGGTCTTTTGCCCATTTTTTTAATAGGTTGCTTGTCTTTTTACTGTTGAGTTGTATGTTCTCTTAATATAACATGGAAATAAACCCTTAGTGGATTCGTGGTTTCCAAATATTTTCTCCCATTGAGAAGGCTGCCTTTTTACCTTTTGACAAAGTCATTTGAAGCCCAAACATGTTTAATTTTGAGGAGATCCCATTTATCTATTTTTTGTTCTGTTGCTCTTGCTTTAGATGTAAGGTTTAAGAAACCACCAACTACCACAAAATCTTAAAGATGTTTCCCTACATTTTCTTCTAGGAGTTTATATTGAGGTTTTTAATCCATTTTGAGTTAATGTGTGTATACGATGTGAGAGAGGGCTCCTCTTTCTTTCTTTTGGCTATGGATATCTAGTTCTTATAGCACCATTTGTTGAATAGACTGTTCTGATCCATCTGGATGAGTTTGACCACCTAGGCAATAATCACTTTTCCATAGATGTGAGGGCTTATTTCTGAACTCTCAATTTCATTCCATTGGTCAATATGTCTATCATTATGCCTGTACCATGCTGTTTTGTTGTTTTTTTTTAAACTGTAGTTAAGTAATATGTTTTAAAGTCAAGAACTCAAATTCCTCCAACTTTGTTCTTCTTTTTAAGATATTTTTGGCTATTTGGGGCCCATTACCCTTACAAATAAATTTGATAATTGGCTTTTCCATTTCTTCAAAGAAAAAGCTGTTGGAAGATTTATTGGGATTGCATTGAATCTGTAAATCAATTTGGGTAAAATGGACATCTTAATGATATTTAGTTTTCCAATCTATGAACATAGAATGTCTTTCCATTTATTTAGGTCTTCTTTGGTTTCTTTTATCTGATGCTTAGCAGTTTTCTGAATACAGGCCCTTTATGTTTTTCTCTAAGTTTACTTCTGAATACCTGATTTTTTGTCCTTTCCTGGACTGCTAGCAGATGGTGCTTTTTGGTGAACCTTTCCATGGAGGTGATTCTTTCAACCCCCACTTTCTGGGCCAGCTGGAACCACAATTCAAAGTGGGTACCTGCTGTCCAGACTTGCCAAAGAGAACCCACACTCAGCCCTCTGCTGCACCCACGAAGAAAAACATACATTCACTTCTCAATTGACCACCATCAGCCACGGATTTTACCAAGTCTTTTTGCCTTTAGGGTAGGGGGCACCATTCCCAGCCATAAGGGCAAGTTACTGATGGTTTCCATTTCAGCCTATTCATATCTCTGTCCCTTTCCCTCCTGATTTATGTGTGTGGCATTCTACTGGTCTTCAGATCCCCAAAGCTGTTCCCTTGGACAACTTTTGCCCTTCCCCCATTGTTTTTTTAAAAAAGTTGAGACCTACTGTCCTACTCTGATGCCATAATCCCAGAAGTCCAATCCCTTACCTTTTTTAATCCCATGACATATTCTCAATGAAAAACCAATTATGAATTTGAGGCATTTCAAGCATATTGGAATAAGGATTAGCCAACCTGACAATACAGGTAGTTTGTGAAGACTGGAAGATGATTAAAGTTGTGGTGGATCCCTGAAAAGGAAATCTTCCAATCACTCCCTGATTCCTAATGTGCATTTGATAGGAAGGGAAGTTATAAGAAACCTCAGATAAATGGTGATGGCTTTGAAAATAGAAACTGTGTCCTCTTCTCATCAGGATTTTGGTAATGGTAGATTTAAATGTTTATTCTACTGCCATGATAAGGATAGGGATAAGAGCTATTTCATGTATGGATATCTGGGGCAGAGAGGGCCTGGGAAAGCCCCGCCAACTCTCCTTGACCCTGGAGTGCTACATGAAAGAAAACTTGATGGACTTCCTGGTCAGGTTGGGCAAGATGCATATGCAGAAACACAGGGCCAGACAGGACGACTTATAGTTTAGTGGATGTCATTGTAATAGAGGATGATTGCCACAAACAGGTGCCTTCCCCATGTCATGATGGGATGTATGCACCTGGAATGCTGATATCCCCTGAGGAGAAAACACAGGGAAAGGGAAATTGGGAGTTGTGTTAATTTATATATTTGGGGGCTCTGCCTCTAGATGTATATATATTTATACTTGTTATGTCTTCATGTTGAATTGACCCCTTTATCAATATATTGTGTCCCTAGTAACAGTTTTTTACTTAAAGTCTATTTTATCTCATGTAAGTATAGATTCCTCACACTCTCTCTCTCTTTTGCAGTTAATAGTCTTTTTTTAAATTTATTCCCCCCTCCCCGCCCATTGTTGTCTTTGCACTCGCTGTCTGCTCTGTGCCCATTCGCTGTGTGCTCTCTGTGTCTGTTTGTCTCCTCTTCTCATCTTCTCTTTAGGGGGCACCAGGAACCAGTCATGGGACCTCCAATGTGGGAGAGAGGCACTCAATCGCCAGCTCCCTGGTTTGTTGCGTCTCTCACTGTCTTTCCTCTGTGTCTCCCTTTGTGGCTTCATCTTACTGAGCCAGCTTTCCATGGTGTGGGCTGTCAGCTCTCTGCAGAGTGGGCCAGCTTGCCTTCACCAGGAGGCCCCAGAAATCGAACCCAGGGCCTCCCATATGGTAGACGGGAGCCCAATTGCTTGAGCCACACCTGCTTCCCCCAAACTCTCTTTTGGTTACTATTTGCATGGGATATTTTTCAATACTTTTTACTTTCAGCTTACTTATGTCTTTGAATTTAAGGTAAGTTTTGTAAACAGCATGTAGATGGGTGATGTTTTATTATCCATTCTGCCATCTTCTTCCCTTTGGATAGTTTAATCCATTTACATTTAAAATAACTACCTATAATGCATGACTCTTTTCTGCCATTTTGCTATTTGCACTTCGTATGTGTTATACTTTTTTTTTTTAATCCCGCAATTATTCCATTAATGTCTACTTTTACATTTATTTGATTTTATGTATTGTACCATATTGAGTCACCCTTCATTTCCTTTTTTATATATTTTTCAGATATTTTCTTTGTAGTTACCATGGGGCTAAAACTTACCATCTTCAATCTATAACAATCATATCTGATTTGATACTAACTTAACTTCAATAGCATACACAAAAGTTATTCTTGTTTTACTTGTTACAAATTATATCTTTACAAATTTTATGCCCAAAACTGTAGATTCATCATTACTTTGAGAGTATTTCCATTTTAGAATCTATTAGAAGTAAAAAGTGGAGTTGCATACCAAAAAAATTACAATACAGTATTATTGGCATTTATATTTCCTGAAAAGATTTCCTTTACTGAAGGTCTTTATTTCTTTATGCTTCTTTCAACCAATGTCTACCATCCTTTCCTTTCAATCTGAAGAACTCCCTTTAGAAGTGCTTGTAAGACAGGTCTAGTGGTAATGGATACCCTCAGCTTTTGTTTATGTGGGAATATGTTAATCTTTCCCACAATTTTGAAAGAAAGTCTCACCAGATCTCAAATTTTTGGTTGACAGTTGTTTTCTTTCAGCACTTAATTTTGTCCCTCTGTCTTCTTGCCTCTATTGTTTCTGATGAGAAATTGGCACTTAATTTTGTTGGGGCTCCTTTTACATAAAATAATGCATTTCTCTTGCAGCATTCAGAACTCTCTGTCTTTGTCCTTGGTATTTGACAGTTTGTCTACTATAGGCCTGGGTGTGGTTTTCTTTTATTTTATCCTTGCTGTTGTTTGTTTGGCTTCTTGAATTGTGCATATTCATGTCTTTCATGGGAAGATTTCGGTCATTATTTCTTTCAATATTATTTCTGCCCCTTTCCGCCTTTCTTCTCCTTTAGGGACTTCTATTGGTATGCTTGATCCTATTCCACAGGTTTTTAGTCTCTGTTGACTTTTTTCTATCTTTTTATTCTTTCCACTCTTCAGCCCAAATCTTTCAATTGTCTTGCCTTCAAGTTCACTGATTCTTTCTTCTGCTAACTCTAAACTGTTTTTGAAACCCTCTAGGCAATTTTTGTTTAAAAATTTAAATCTGTCTTGAGTTTTCCTTTATCTCTTTTAGCCTATTGAATATAATATTTACAGTCTTTGGCATATCCAAATTCTTGTCTTCTTTGCTGACGGTTTCTGCATTTTTAACTTGTTTCTTTGGATGGGCTATTGTATTAGTTAGCCAAAGGGGTGCTAATGTGAAATACCAAAAATGAGTTGGTCTTCATAAAGGGGATTTATTTGGGATAGAAGTCCACAGATACCAGGCCATAAAGCATTAAGTTTCTTCTCTCACCAAAGTCCATTGTCACATGTTGGAGCAAGACAGCTGCCGATGTTTGCCAGGGTTCAGACTTCTTGGGTTCCTCTCTTCCCAGGGCTGCATTTGTCTCTCTGGGCTTAGCTCCTTTAGTTCCTTCACAAGGTCAGCTGTAGACTCTCAGGCGAACTGCTCACTTCTCTTCTCCTGGAGCCTTCTCTCCAATATCAAAACTGCTTCTCAAAAACTGTTTCAACTCTGTTCTCGCCATGCCTTTTATATTTGATTCCCCACCCACCAAGGGGTGGGGCTCAACGCCCTACTGATGTGTCCCAGTCAACGCCCTAATCATAACTCAATCATGCCCAGATTAACAGATCAGTTTACAAGCATGGTCCAATTATATTTTGGGAATCCATAATTACATCAAATTGCCAAACTGCACAGCTATCATTATCTGTTTCTTGTTTTTCTTGTAATATTTTCTTGCACACTGTACACATTAATATTTTAATGTGCTAACTCTGGGATTTAGTCCCTTAGCTGATTGTACTTAAATTTATATCCAGATAGTGATGTAACAGGGATTTTCTTGAGTGCCAGGGGTAACACAAATAAACAAATAAACACACTAAACATCTTTCACAGACTTTGCAAATTGTGTCTGTGTTGACTCATGCTCCCCCTAAGAGAATAGCCCTCCTAGCTAGAAGATCAGCCTGAGGTGAAAGTGCAGCCTCCTCTCTATATATTCTAAGCCTGTGTCTTGCTCTATTTCATGGACTTAGGAATTATCCCATTTACAGTATTCCGAATGTCCCTGTACTACCTATGAAATAGATATGCTCCCTCCTGTTGCTCTATTATATGTCTTAAAGCTGGCGATCCTTTGACACAGATCATTCTGCCTTAATTGTTTCTTATACTGCTTTAGCTGTCCACAAGCTACCTTCGTCTGCAGGACAAATTCTGGGAAGGCAAGCCAGAGGGTACAGTCTTTCAGGCTGCCACCCAATAGATTGGCACTGAAATACAGGTTCCCCAGTATGTGAATAGGGTCACTCTACTCCCCCCAGAACAAGTTCGATTACCCACAATGAGAGTGCACATAGGTTGTCTCTACAGTGTTTCAGGGGAGGGGTGGGTGAAGATCTAGCAATGGTGACATGGGCTTCTCCTATCATATTTAAAGCTGTGTTTTATTGATTTGGCACTTTTCTTATTATTACAACTATTTAGCTCTTTGCTGGAGTTTTTAGGAATATGGATCTGCCAGTTTTTTCTAGTTAAAGATTCTGTTGGAAAACAGCACCCAGGAATGTCTTATACCACCATCTTGGTTGACTGGAAGTTGCTGCTCCAGGATCTTCCTTGATCCCCAGAGTAAACCTTCTATAATCAGAAAACCCTATTCTGAGTGGCAAAGATCCCATACCACTCCAGCCTCAGCCCTGGAGGACCCTAATGCATGTAGCACCAGCCAGTAGAATTCAGGGAGCAAGCTGCCTGAGAATTGAAAGAATTTAAACCTGAAATGATTGATGGTACTCTGGAGTAGATAAGTCTACTTGGATTTGACCAAAGCAAATTTTTTGTCATGCAATGTAATAACAGCTCAAAGTATAGATTCAGTTAAGTTAAAGGGAAAAAAAGGTAGTTATATTTTTGCACACCTCAGTTAGTGGTTTGAAAATTCATACCTGTTAAATTAGGAAATATGCAAGGGTAATGAGTACTTCACAGATTTTGTATACTAGCTGTCTATCAAAGGTATGACATTTGTGCCACTAAAAAAAAAAAAAAAAGCATAAATATTATCTGTGGCACCAATTCTTCCTAAAAGGGCTCCCTGTTGCCTGAAAAAAAAAACTTCATTCTTCCAAATATCTTTCTTCAAGCATTTTGGAAAGGGGGAAATTTTTTATTTACCAAAAACAAGTATCTATATTTCTAAAGCTGTGAGATATTCTCCAAGGACAACACATCTCCCCACCCCCCAAAATAACTCAGATGCATAAAACCAAATCTTATATTAAAACCAAACCTTATATTATGCATGGAATTCTCTCTGGTCACTTTCATGAGTGATTTTGTATATTGAGAAAATTTCTCACCCCCTACATCTGGAAAGCCATCCCCTGTACTATCAGTGAGCTTCTTTAGTTACTGTGTTCCTCTGCCTCTCTCCTCTGGTTCTCTCTAGGTTACCGCTGGGAAATAGGTTATTGCACACAATTTAAGGCCTGAGATCTGGCTAGCAATCTCCACTTCATAGTAGAAATACCTCCGAGCTTCTTACTTTGAACTAAGAACAGCATTTCTCAGCTTCCATTTGGGGAGTTGATTTCTGTCTCTGCCTTGATACTTGTCTACCATTTTTAGGGATAGAAGATCATTATTCACAAACTATCTTAGGGATCCCATTAATTTCCCTGGCCTATTCTCTGCCAGTAGTTTCTGCATGGATATGGTTCCTAGTCTCTAAAAGCTAATCATAAAGAGTACCTCTACACTGAGTGGAAGATTTAGGCTTACTGGGGACCTCCAGTTTCCATGGAAGTTCTGATTTGCTTCCTTCATTTCCTAGCTCTGTAATCGGACATCATATGAATGCTAATTTTTTTTTTTTGATGTTGGTTGCAGAGGAGGCTCACATAAGCCTTTAAAATTTGCCCTAGAGTTAACTGCTACTGAATGAAGATTCCCAAAGTCTCACTCCACTCATAAATAATCATAAATTAATAAATAGTCAACATTTCCATGCAAAAATTAAAAATTAGTTTTTAGGATAGTGGCATTGTTTTTAGGTTCTCTGGCTGTTTACCAAAAATTATGTATGTTGGCTCAATTTTTATTTCTGTGTAGACTTTAGTGATTATTACATATTTAAATGCACAGTTAAGACTTTCTGATTTAGGATTGTGTTAAAGGTAATAAAGAGTCATCCTGGATTTTGTAACCCAGTCAGCTAAACTAATTCATGAAATAGTCAGTTTTCAAAATTCATCCATGACCTAGAAACCTACTCCCTGAGAATGTTACAAAGGATTCCAAGTGTTTGGATGAACCAGGATGCATTCAGTTGCTCATCTATCACCATACAAAAAACTTGGTTCACATTCAGTTCTTCTAAAAAAATCCATAGAAATTGTGTTGTTGCAAATAATATTTTTTATGAGGCTGTTAGATAATCCTTCCAGGTCTATATATTTATTCTCTATGTCTCTCCTTCTCCTCCTACCTCCCTCCATACATATATATATATGTGTATGTGTGTGCCTGTGTGTGAATACATACATATATAGATTTTGCTTGAGAAGAAAAATAAATAAACAAAAATTTTTTCTGCTCTTCTGAGAAAATATTCCAAAAACATCTTCAACAGTCTTATGTTATGTGTTCATCATCATTTATGAGGCAGAATTTGGATATTAAACCATCTTTTAGGGCTGCAATTGTTTTAGAAAAAGTGCAGATACATTCTGCTTAAGACAGCTCCTTCCCTGGTTCCATTGTATCTTGTCACTGTTTGTTTTCTTCCTTTATAAATTGAGTGGGAAGACTTGATATCACTATGATCTACTGAGCCATTGAGATTCCTAAGGAGGGTGAGAGCATTGCCAGAGCCTTGAGCAGTTGCCAGTTGAGAACTTGGTTTCTGCATAGTTTCTTTCTCTATTCATTGCAGACTCTGAGTCAAGGGCCAGTTCTGCTTAGGAGAGGAGCATGACCTTTTTCAATTGTGAAGGTGCCCTTCCTGCCTCAGGGTAAGGCAGTCACTGTTGAGAAAAGTCTGAGAGAAAAGAGACCTTTTAGTTGAATGTGGCTACTGTAACTGCTGGTAATATCAATAGCAAAAAATTGTTCCTCAGTCTTTTCTTTCTCTTTTCCAGCTATGCATGCCTAACTTCTCCAGGTTCAAACATTCCCTTCAATATTGGAAATAAACTTGCCCTTATGAGAAAACTGAGTTTGAGATAAAAGAAAAAAAATGAGATATGAATGTACTTTCCTTTCAGCTCCCTGGCCATGGCTTTGAAGTTCTGACAAGCAGTATTTAAAGGTCTCCAAAGGAGCATTCCCCAGTTTTCCCATGTCATACCCATCCTCTGACCCTTACATGAGGCTGTACTAGTGGAAATTCTCAGGATTTTCTTCTTTTAATTGTTCTTTCAAGGTATAAGATTGTATTTCAACTCTGGGGGTCTTTCCTAGTTTGATCTAGGTGAATATAGAAGACTGTCTTACAAGTCTGTTGTATAAGGCTACACCAATCTTTCATCTTAAAATTGAGGGTATTTTCTTTATTTTTAAATTTTATTTACATCTTTAGTATATTTCATTAAGTTTGGGGGAGACCATTTGCAAACCGGTATTTTTCCCAAATTCCCCAAGTGTAAATTCAGCTTATATTTTAATAATAATAACCCTTTCTAGAAGGTGCATTTAAATGAGACAGTTCTGATTTTAGATCCCATTTAAGGCACTTGTATCTTATGGGCTTGTGCAAGTTCTCAACTTAAGGAACTTAAGTTTTCTTACATACAAAATAGAAATAATTATATATGTATCTGGAAAATTTGTTGTAAAGATTAGGAATAATATATATAATATATATAAAACATCTAGGGCAGTGACTGATATATAAAAGAAACACAATGAATGATATTTGCTGTTCTTACAAAATATAATTATTTGAAGCTACTTGTTTAATATGATTACATTTTCAAGCTCCACTTTAAGCCATGAGGATTTGTGATATAATTCTTAAAATAGAATCTTTTAATGATAAGTGGTTTTTGATATGTATAGTCAATAACCATATTCTCTATATGAATAAAATGAAAACCACTTCTCTAAAGTCTTCTAAGGAGACAGAGCTTCCTTCTTAAAGGAAGGCCTCTGTGAAAATTAACCAAAATAGCATTCTCAACCATTTATCATGTTTTTCCTTTCCTCCTCTAGTCTTCACAAAGTGTGCGATTTACTATATGAAAAAGTTCTTTGGAGCTCTCCATAATTGTTCTCTCACTTTTGTATTGTAAATTGTTGCTCTATATATTCAGCAATTCAAATAGGCAGGGATAATTAAAGGATGTAATGTAGAAATAAATCACTTTTTTAAGAAAAAAGAATTGAAATGGGCCTTTTTAATCCTGTAACTTATGATTTATAAACTATGAAATTCCTACTAGATGTACATCCTAGATATCACTAAAGGCAGAATAAAATAATGTAATAATTTCTGTAACCTTTTGTAACAAAATGTTAAATTTCTGTAAAGTATTATTTTAATGCAAATAGGAAAGCCTAGTTCTGGTTATGGATGCTACCAAGTAGCACTAAACAGTAAGCTGTTGAACAGTTTCTTTCCAACTCTAAGAAAGAGATAAATCACAAACTCAAAGCAGTTTATCTGATAATATATATTATTTTCTTTAACAAAGGCTTTGATTTCTGGGTATAGGTTACCTCTGATCAGGGTTCATTAAGAGAAATACTTATGTTCTTCATGAAATAGCCAGGCTAAATGAAACAATTCTACACCTCCAGTTGTGTGTGTGGAGAATGGTTATTTTGTCATTTCCTCTGCTGTTCTGTAATTTGGGTTTTCAGAGGGAAAAAAAAGGACAAGCTCCCAAAGGCTGACTGATCTGGTCACTGCCTGGGACAGGAAGTCAATGTCTAAGTCTAAGAGGAACAGAAAGGAGACAGGCCAAGTGCTGACTCACCTCAATCTAAGAATATCAGTTAATGTAAGATGACATTAGTTAGCACTTTTTGCTTTTTCACCACAACTTCATAGACCTTATTTCAAGCTCATAGCGTGAGATGAGTCAGGGCCACATTTGTGAACTTTGTAGTTCCTAATCTGTGTTTATAGGTGAGGGAACATGACGGGTGAAAGAGAACAAGGAGAGATTTTGAAACTCAAGTGTCTTTGGACTATCCTGTCTCTTTGGTTACATCTTTGCTCTTGCTATTTCTGGTCTGACAAGAGAATTCCTATAACTCATTGTAAAATGTGCAAACCAGCCTTTTGCCTATGAGATTTTTATCTAATATTCAAAAGTGGAATAGCGTAGTGGCTAAGAGAACAAATCAAGTTCCAGCTAGCTCAAATCCCTTCATGTGCCACTAGTAACTAGTAAGAGCTGTGTGACCATTGGCATGTTACCCAATTCTTTGGTGCCTCAGTTTCTGTGGTTAAACATAAGGGAGAGAACCCTTTTCATGAAGATGATGCTGAAAGCGAAGTAGGAAGCGCCTGCCCCTCCCAAAACCGAAGCAAAAGCAAAAGCTTTGAAAGCCAAGAAGGCAGTAATGAAAGGCATCCACAGCCACAAAAAAAGAGATCTGCATGTCACCCACCTTCTGGGGGCCTAAGACGCTGCATCTCAGGAGACAGCCCCAAAATCTTTGGAAAAGTGCCTCCAGGAGAAACAAGTTTGACCATTATGCCATTAAGTTCCCCCTCACCACTGAGTCAGCCATGAAAAGACTGTGTTTATTGTGGGTAGCAAGGCCAACAAGCACCAGATCAAACAAGTTATGAAGAAGCTCTATGACATTGATGTGGCCAAGGTCAACATCCTGATCAGGCCTGGTAGAGAGAAGGAGGCATATGTTCGACTGGCTCCTGACAATGATGTTTTGGATGTTGCCAACAAAATTGGGATCAGCTTAACTGAGCCCAGCTGGCTAATTCTAAATATAACTTTTTTAACCATAGAAAAAAGGGGGTGGGGGAGAAAATGATAGTACTTAACACATAGAATTAATGGGAGGCTTAAGTTAGCTAATATATTTAAAAGTACTTAGTTACAAAGGTAATGCTCAACAAATGACATCTACTTTTATTATTAAATTAAAATACTCCAAAATTGAATCAGTGTAACATATACTATAATATCCATCTTGAAAACACAGAATGTGGGTTTCTAAACTCATAGCATATAACTTATGAAAATATACTAATATCTTAGAAGGTTCAAGGTCAAGCCATGAGCCTGAGAGCTCCTAAGCACCAGGCTTTTTGAGCTGAAATTCCTAAATAAGTACTCTTCATTGCTTCTATTTTTTCCATTTTCACAGAAGAAAATATATATCATGATTTTAACCAATTAAACCTCACACTACTCCTATGAAATACAAATTAAGTGACTTGCCCAAAATAGGGTTGCCAGATAAAATATAGAACACCCAGTTAATTTTCAATTCCAGATAAACAATGATTATTTCTTTAGTATAATGAGGGCCTGTGAAATATCTGGGACATACTTACACTAAAAAAAGAAATGTGAGGGGAGCAGGTGTAGCTCAGTGGCTGAACACCTGCTTCCTATGTATGAGGTCCCAGGTTCAATACCTAATACCTACACACACACACACACACACACACACATAGACAAAGAAATGTGTCCTTTGTCTGAAATTCAAGATTAGCTGAGTTTCCTCATTTTAGTTGTTAAATCTGGCGACCTTAGGCCAAGAAGACCTTAAAACTGAGCTGCTTCTTTCCTAGCCAGCATGAAGATAAAACACAAGAATATTATCCAATAATCTGTTTCCTGGTTAGGAGTCACTTAAATTTTTAACTCTAGAATTGATGTATTCAGTAAGGTGATGACCAAGACATAAAACTTTTTATACTTCCTATTTCAGGATTATGTATCATAAATTATAATTATTGATTAGTTATTAGATTAAAACTCACCAAAGAAAAAGTATTAATTTACTCATTCCTATATCTAATATATAATATCACTAATAAACACAAAATATGCATTAAAAAATCTAAATACTTTCTCTTTTCCAGTGGTAATAATTATTTACATTTTTATAAGATGGTATATTTAGATTTTTAAATTATTTTTGTTCATTTTTGTTTTTGAAAAGATAAAACATGTTCCAAGGCACATAGTATATGGGAAAAAAGATCAATTTTTCAAAGAGATCAAATGGTAGCATAAAGCAATGCTCTAACATATTAAGTAATTGAAGAATGATATCTTTAGAGAATCTAGCTTGGTGGTTACTTCAAAGATGATATTTTAGCATGCTAATTAGAATGTAACTATTAAGAAATAAGCACTCATCTAATTTTTGTAGTTTTTAAGACCTTATATACCTATGACCACTCCTCCATATGACCTTTTCTTCCACGATAGACCCCTCTTGCCCCTTAATGTTCCCTCCCACCTGTTCATTGGAAAACTGCTCTATCACATGCTCCACTATCTCGTTCTCTATACCCTCCTCCAGCTGTACCTCTTCCAACCACTCAGCCACCTCTTTCACACCCACCACCTCCTTTACCACTACCACCACCCCATCATTTCTTCTCTTGCCTACTTGTCTCTTTTGCCAAGAAGGAACTTCAGGGAGTGGTGGCTCAATACATTCATCCATCCTCCCCTGACAGGTACCTTCCCGATCAGCACCTTATTAAAAGCATATGCCATCTTCCCCTGGCTGGTTCCACTACTTGTTCTAATGACCTTGGATTGATCTTCATGAGCAGCAAATAGATGTGACAAGGTCATAGCTGCCATAAGTGGCAAGATACAGCACTTAGCTTGGAAAATTCTTGCTATGTCATCATATTTTTAAATGTAGCCAAATTCAAAGATTTCCTGCTGAGACATTTAAATAGGCATATACATTATTTTACAAAAGATAACCTCATTCAAAGGCATGTTTCCATTAAGAAACAGCAAGCTGCTAAGTTTCCCATATTTATGAGATTCTCTTTTTTTAGAATAAAATAAGTTTAAACAGAAACAAGTTTCTGAATTACAATGCTAAAAGAATAGATTAAAACCTTCTAGTCCACCTCTAAAAAATTAGGACTAAGTTTTATATATAATATTTTAACTACAAATATAAATTGTCTTCTAATGATGAGTTAATTATAATTGGAAAGAAATAAGGATAAATTGCAGTATATTATATATTACTGGATATATTCATAATATGAATGTATTATGACCATGAAGTTCAAAATACTTTGTCATAAATTATTTAAAAATTAAGATATTGATAATGAAGCTTTCTTCAAATTCTTACTTTAATGTTACAGTTTCTTAACCATGTTGTTTTACTTGACTAACTATAGAATAAGGAGAAATGAGATAATAAACAAATATTAAATTCAGTAAAAACATTTGCAAAATGCTGCCTAAGAAAAACAAATTAATACATTTCCTACTTAGGTGAGGTAAAAAAAGATTTGCAGGGGAATGTTAAATGCCTTCTTTTACCTTAAATTCACGACACATGTAATTATTTAGCAACTAGTATTTCTTAGACACTTGAAGTGGGGATCACAGAGAAGGAAAAACAGTTCCTGATCTTGAGCAATTTCTCCTCTAGCTGGCAATATAAACACACACCTATAATGACAATGAAAGTTTAGACCTATATGACAATTAGAATTCAAGTGTCATAGTGGAAAGAGAGGTTCTAATTGGGAATATCAAATAAGACTTTTTGGGAAAGATTTTATTTGAGTTGATAACTGGAATTTTAATTGGTGAAGATGAAGGAAATGGAAGCATGGTATAGTGAAACATTTGCTTTAGAAATTCAAATCCTGAGGCCACCACTGTATGGACCTGAGACAAGTTATATAGTTTTCTCATCTAAAAAATGAAATTGGTTAAGAAACATTCCAGGTCTCCTAATCTCTAACAAATAGCTCATAGGTTAAATTAGATGACCATGTGATAGATAGGCTGATGATACATAGGTAAGTAGATAGATAGATAGATAGACAGACAGACAGACAGATATAGAGAGATAAAATGCTCATCACTGTGTCTGAAATATACAGGATGCTAAATGAATATTACTTCCCTTCCCAACAGATATAAAAGTAGCTGGAAAATGAAGCGTAAAAAGAAGTTGGCCAGTATAGGTAAATGATAGTTATTCTGTTTTGCAGAAAACTGTGTGTGAAACAGAAAGATAGATTGTGATGGGAAGGTAAAACAAAGCTAGGTTATGGAGGCTTTTATATTCAGTCCATGAAACTTTTTCAGGTGTTATTACAGAATTTTGAGTGCAATATTGAACAGCTTTAAAAGTAGCTTTTGGGAAGCGGCTGTGGCTCAATCAGTAGGGCTCCCGTTTACCATATGGGAGGCCCCGGGTTCGGTTCCCGGGGTCTCCTGGTGAAGGCAAGCCCGCCCGCGCGGCGTGGTTAGCTGACCCAGCAAGCACAAGCAGCAAGGGGGGGATAAATGAATAAATAAATAAAATCTTTAAAATAAATAAATAAATAAATAAATAAATAAATAAATAAATAAAATAAAATAAAAGTAGCTTTGGCAGTTTTATGATGAAAGGAAGACTGGAGACAGAACAGTTAAATGATTGCAACAGTCTGGACATGAGGCAATATTATAATGGCAATGTAAAATAAGAGAAGCATATGAGATATTTTGAGAAGGAAGAATTGATGGGGCATAACAATGGATTAATGCTAAAAGATGATTTTTAAAAAGTTTCGATTATTGGGGACATGAGGGTTGTGTTAAGAGAAATAGGAAATGAAGGTAATTTTATTTGGATGGCAGGCTTACAAGAAAAATGATAACATCAGTTTGGGAGTTATGGAATTTGAAAGAAGTACTCAGGAATTTTCATGTGGAGTGTTCTAGTTGGCCTTGGGGATTATGGGACTGGAACTTGAGTGGACTGAGATTCGAGAGTCATCTGTTTAGACATTTTTTTTTTTTTTTAAATTTGGGGAATAGATGTATTTGTCAATGCAAAGGATATAGAGATTAGAGAAAAGAAGGACCAAGAGGGAGCTATGGTGCCCTTATTTGGGGTAGGAAGAATAGGAATAATTCGAGGTGCTATGTGAGAAACCATAGAGACAGGAGAACCATCTGAACACTGTTAGAGGAAAGACAAAGGAGTGAGGCTTTCAAAAAACATAAGAGGTCAGCAGTATCATGTGCTGTATGAACCTGGGTAGAGTGAATTGTGAAAGTGTGAAAGGGCAACTATGCAACTTTCCACTCGCTGAACTCTGAATAGAATGGGTCTCCAGTAGAGTGAGGGTAAAGGAGTAAGGGAAGTCAGGACGCTGAGGACTTGTCTCTTAGCTATGTTTCCCTCTGGTACACTAATAGCAGGATTTACCTGGCCTGGCATCCAGGTCACTTATCATGCTCTGTCTCTTGGGTCAACCTTACTCAACCATGGGCTGTGGGTAATTTGCCTTTGGGAACCTCCAAACTTTCTGGGTTTGTGTATTTTTTCCCCTTTTCCCCTCTGTTTTTTAGTGGTAGAGCATGCACCTCTTTGCTATAAGGCATCTAGTTAACAGTAATATCGGGTTTTTTTTCCTTTTCTGTGGTTAACAGTGGTCCTCTTTGATTGTATAAATTTCTATTATAATTTAATTTTACTGGTCAGATTGAAGTGAGTTGTCATCTCCACTTTTCCAGAATTTGATCTTTTCAAAAATACATCATGTTAGCTAATCTTATTTTTATTTTATGCATGAATAACTTGAGAAGGAAATTATATATAATAAAATTAGTAAGCATTTACTCTTTATCAGGAACTGTGTTGAGCACTTCATGCATTATGTCTCATTTAGTTCTCATAAAAAATAATAAAAGAAAAAATGAAAAAGAGATGATTGGAGTACATGTGGTAAAATCTTGATGTTAAAGTAGGGTGGTTGGAATATATAGGTTTATCATGTCATCTCTAATTTTATGTGTATTTGAAACGTTTCATTAAAATAATTTGAAAACCAATTATGAAGCATTTATTTTCCTATTTTGTTAATGAAGATACTAAGAATCTGAAGAGTCAAATATCTTGACCAATATTACACATATTCAGTGGAAGAGCTAGGTTTGGAAGCCAATTGACTCAAAGACCGTGCTTTTAATCATTATACCATCCTGTCTATGAGCCAATCACTTCATTTATGGTTCTAAAAGCAGTCCTATACGGAGTGTCTTAGTATCCCCACCTTATAGATGTACTGCAAGTAGCTCAACTTGCTAAAGTTCAGTCAGATAAATAATGACAGTGTAGTCTAATATTGATATCAACCTTCTGGCTCCAGTTCCAGAATTTTTTCTCATCAAAGAAACCTCAGCACATAGAAAGTTTATTCCAACCTGGCTCCAAGCCCCAACTTCCCAGATGAAGTTCATCAATCCTAGTAGATAATGTTCCTGTGTGTTATTCTCACAAAGCCCACCGATTTCACAGTATCACTTTGAAAAAGCAGAAAATGTTAATGGCAAAAGTTCTAAACATACTCAACTTCTGAAATGAATTTATATACTGAGTTAGAGGATGAATTTTTTATTACATGCCAAAATATGAAGAATTATGCTGAATACTTCAAAAGTTTCCAGCAGCATGAAACAGCTAGTAAAGCATAGATAAGCCTAAGAGACACTGATCCTCGTGATTTCTCTGTGTGTTATTTGAATGTGAGTAAAGGAGGGCAAGATTTGTCAAGTCAGATTTATTTCATCTTATTTCACATGACTTCAGAAGGAATAATTAAAACCAGTGACAGGAAGATACAGGATCAGGGTGGAGGCCAGACTTTGCCTGTTTATGAGGAAATACTTCCTGAAAATTCAGACTGGCAAAAAATAAAATATGTTCCTATAAGATGTAGTTAAACATTTCTCTGGAGGACTTCAGAGGGTAAACGTAATCACCATCTCCAGCAATATTATAATATACATTAATAGATAAAAGGACTGGATTTAACTGCTCTCTGAAGTTCCTTCCAATTCTGAAGTTCTGGGATTCTTCAAAACTAAACTCATAAAGAATGAAGTGATGCAGAAAGAAAAACAGGGTATCTGTGGAAAGGTAAAACATGATGGAAGAAGTGGCCCAATTTAAAAATTCTTCCTTTTGAAAGTCTCTCTTTGTGGATCTCTGCCAATTTCAAGACTTTTCTCCTAAGAATTTGATGGCAATTCCATAATGTTAAAGCATATACTGTTTGAGAGCAGAATACAATTGGAAAAATAAGCATGTCATGAAAGCCCAGTAGTGTATTTGGATATTAGTGAGTATCGTATGGGGAAAGATTATTATCAGTCACTGACAGCAAATATGGAACAATCTGATTCTAGCCATGGCTAATTGCAATTCAATGCATGTGTTTATGTTGTGATAAAAAATAAGCATATGCAAATTTAATATTTCTGAATTTAGAATTAGCCATCTGATTGTTTCCTTAAACATTTATTTTAAGAATCATTATGCTTTGGAAGCATGTACAGATGTTGAGCTTGATGATTTTTTATTAACTATTGCCACAGCCTTTCTAATTAATTTCAAACAAGCTTTTTATGATTTATTTAGAAAGAATAACTCTTAACAATTGTTCTCTAGCTACATCTTTTCTTATGAATCGTTACTTTACTTCTCTTTTAAGTAAACATGAGCTTTTAAATTCAGAAGGAAATAGTGAAAAGGGTATTCAATGGATTTTAGTGGCAAAAATAAAACAAACAAAAAGCTCACTTTGCTGCCAGTATCTTTATTTAGAATGATAAGGAATCCTAGTTGTTCTGCATTTTGAACAATGAAAATACTTAAAGCCAGGTGTAAAATTGGGAAAATATGAAGAGAGATAAATTCAATTCAACAACTAATTGACTATGAAGTCATGAGTATACTATGAATCTTTCCACAACTCCTAATAAAAAGTCACTTTACCAGTATAGCAAAGGTGAATCCCAGACAAATGACATTAATAACCTTAAATTGAATAAATTTGGTGCATTTTCAATCCTTCTAACCACTGATGATTTAAAATATTTTTCAGTCTTTATGAATGTCAGAATCACCCCCCAAAAACTTATTAATCTTATACCACAACGCATATTGAATTTTGCTAGGTCCTACAAACCATTTCACCATCTAATACGTTAATATAAACAAAAAGAGTATTAATAATAATGATTCAAGGCTTATGTTAAGCATTCATTTATCCTTTCACTCAATTAATGTATATCCTGTATATTTAGACAACTTTGCAAATGATTCTGACTTATGCCCACATTTGAATAAAATAACACTACTAATCTGCCTACTTTCCCTTTCCTGAAACACTCTGTGTCCTCTTGCCCATCCACCTTTCTTGATGTTAGTCCCTTTATCTGGGACTTCCTCTCACAGTTGACATCCTTGCTAGTCTTGATGGTCAGTATCATAAAGCACTTTCTAATCAGGTCCCAGGAAATAACTTTCCCAATTCTGTATCTTATATGCTTCATTCCATTTTTTTTTATTATAGCTAACTGTGAACGTAACTTCTGTAGTCAAGGGTAGGATCTAGATTTCATTTATTTTGAAAATTTAACACATCCCAGAACACTACCAAGAACATGTAAAACTCTAAATGGTTATTGAAAACAATGGAAGAAATCAATCATTCTAATATTTATTGCTATCTTACTTTTAAAGGCCATTTGTTTTCCCAATGGGTCAAATGTTTCTGAATGCTTGTTTTTTCTTATTTAAAAAAATGCATGTATATTTTATACAGATTGAAAAACATAATGAAAAAAATCTTAAAATTGCCTATAATCCCATTATCCTTATATATCAGTATGTATCAGTCAGGGGTCTCTACAGAAACAGAACCAACATGATATATGTATATGCATTCACAAGTATATATATTTATGAAGACAGTAATTTTATAGAATTGGCTCACTCAATTGTGAAGGCTGGCAAGTCTAAAATCCATAGGACAGGTTACAGGCTGGAGTTTCCTGTAAGACTTAATGGTGCAATAGAGTCCAAAATCTATAGGTGAGTCCAGCAGTCTAAAAATTCAGGGAGGCAGAATTTCTCCTTCCCCTAGAAACCTTAGTTCTTTGCTCTTAAGGCCCAACTGATTGGGAGATGTCCACTCTTATTATCAAGAACCATTTCCTTTACTTAAAGTCGACTGATTGTAGATGGTAATCACATCTACGAAATACCTTCACAGAAACATCTAGGCTAGTGTTTGACCAAACAACTGGAAACCACAGCCTATTCAAGTTGATATGTAAAATTAACCATCACACCTTAGATAAACATTTTACACATTTCTGTCTAAACTTTTCTCCTATGTCTATAATTAAGGTATTTTAATTAGTTGCACAAATTATATATATTTTTATAATATACTTTTTTTTCAAAGGAGTCACTGGGAACTGAACCAGGGACCCTCCCATGTGGGAAGCAGGTGCTCAACCAGTTGAGCCACATCCACTCGCCTATAATATGCTTTTTAATTTCATGGCATAGCCTATAGATTTCCAGTTTTTAAAAGAGCCAATCTAACCTAGTCTTATTCATCATAAATACAAATATTTTCAACAATGTTTCTGATGTTTTAAAAAATATATTAATTAGAAAACACCTAAAATACTCTAGAAATATTATACAATAAATGCAAATAAGGCTCCAAGAAGAAAGGAACTAAAACAGCTCTAGATATAGTCCTATGATTCTAGATGTATATCACTGAGGTTTAGAATCTGAAGAGTTTGGGAAAATTGTACTCATGTTCCCAATAATATAAAATAAGAGAAAACTGTAATTGTAAAAATGTGTGCTCTTTTACTCACTCATTTTAAAAAAATACTAAATTCCAGGCACTCTATACAATACATGGGTCACTACAGTGAATAAGGCATACCAGGTGACTGTCCTTATAGGATTTGCATTCTAACTGGGGAAACAGACAATTGACAATATAAAGTATAACAAATAATTGAAATGATACAGTTGGTAATAAATGCTAAGAAATAAAACAAAAGCATACTGTCTTAGAGAATAGCTATAGGCACCTACTTTACAAAGGATAATCAGGGAATAGACCAACGAGGAGAAGAGCAGAGACTCCTTCCTAACAGAAGAATAGCAAGAACACAGGCCTAAGAAAGGGCATGTGCTGTGTTCTGGGAAAGGACAGAGCGCCAGAACATCGCTAACGTTACGGATAAAGGGAAGAGCAGTATAATGGGAGATTGGAGAGGACCATAATTTGGATCATACTGGGCCTTATATTTCCTCTTAGCTATTCTGCAAGGTTACAATATGACATCTAAACTATAAAAGCCACTTACACTTCTCCATTCCTCCTATCAATCCTTCATATTTTTATTTACATGTGGCCACACAAAAAGATAGCAGTTAATGTCTACATGTCAGATGACAAGAAAACATAATTTCTAGTTTGGTCATCTATATATCACATTATAAAAACAGAAATATTTTTAAATTTGGTTAAAACTGAATGTGCTTAATGCAGTGATTCACTAGGTATGTCTTAATTGTTGTTATTACAAAGATGAGGACGTGAAATTCAAATATATTGGAACACGTTTATGCCCAATATCAATTACTGCTCATCTGTATTTTTATCTTCTTTAAATAAAAATTACAGGAGGGCGGATGTGGCTCAAATGATTGGGCGTCCGTCTGCCATATGGAGGGACCTGGGTTCGATCCCCGGGACCTCCCGGTAAAATAAAAAATATATATGAAAAAAGATAATAATAATAAATAAATAAATAAATAAGAATTACAATGGGAATCCGTGAAACTGGAAACTATGTCTGAATATCAGTTCAATTAATTACTTTGTTAATTGTTTTTACCCGTAAGTTCTCACATTAAATCACATAGATTATTCTAAAATGTATGACTTCTTCAGTCATTTTTCAACCCTTGGACTATTTCTTACCACTCAGACATTCTTTGCCTGCCATTGCACCCATGTATTTCAAATGAATTATGAATCTGCCTGAAGCTTTGTAAACCTGGCCAAAATGTATTTAACGCTGTTGCTATGGCACAAACTTGTTCACATAAAGCATTCTAAACCGCCACCCCTTCTATCTTAACGTTGCTTCAACTTGTATTTCCACATCCGTTTTTCACTGATTTTGCATTATTCTAGCATATCCATATTCATAAATTGATATTCATTCTTCTGACCTTCTAGTGGTTGGTTGGGGAGCAGTCAAGGTGGGAGAGTTCAGGAGCTATAAGTTTGTGTGAACCCCACAAAGATATGTGCTTTACTGGGGCAGGTGGAGCCAAAAGCACTATGGGGTCTAGGTGTCGTGGTGGGCTATGAATCATATTCTTCAGAGATGACAGCCATGATGATCAGTGAGGGCTTCTTCATCTGAAAGCAAGAGTAATAATAGCTATAGAATAGGATTGATGGCAGCATAAAATACATGTGCTAGAACCACTTAATGCTGTTAATTATATAAGACCTAACAATTAAAGTTATTTAAATTATATTTAATATATCAGAGCAATTTTTGATTTTCAATTGAACATCAAGCACTACAAAATTTTAAAAAGTGTGTTCTCTTATATATCACTTCATTTATATTTTTGGCAAGCAACTGAAAAGGTGTAGTACTTGAACCTTTGTGTTTGAGCACTCTTTTTAATGTAACATGGCATTCTTCTTCATTATTGACACAATGAAGCCAAAAAGCGTATGACTTACTTGATATCTCTTCTCTTAGTTATTGCATTTGTAAGTGGAAAGATTGAATTGTTCTTGAGTTGTTTCAGCTTTCAGAACAATTTGTTACTGTTTGTTCCTTTTTTAAAAAACTACTCCAATAACACCCAGCATTTTGTCACATGAGCATGATTTAGCACTTTCTTTGCACTTTAGAAGCACGTAAGCAAACTTTCCTCCTGCAACTTACCCCAAACTTAGCTCCATTCTTAGTCACCCAGAAGTGTAAAGAGCTTGCAACAAGCAGTATGTACAGAGCTAGAATCAAAAAGCATACTCAGCATTACTGTACTGAATACCCCAAAGGAATGGCAAAATGACGCTTGAGCAGGAACTAATGGCTGATGCCTTGTGGAGCATGACAGTGATTTTCTGTTACCTGTGTCTGGAGGCTATTCTTTGGGAGACATAGCACATCTATCCATAGAAGTGATAATTACTGTGTTAATTATTACTACTAATTAAAATTACTATTACTCTGTTATCCCAAATTGAAATTTTTTGAACCTGCTTTGTTGCCATATCATTTGCTTTACATTTCCTCTGAGAGTTTGTATGATAGATAACTATTGTAGATAATTGTATGTACATATAAAATCTCACACACATGCACACACCAATAGAGAATTGTAACCATTCTCAGATTATATTTCTACTCATGTCAATATATTTATGAAAGACTAATAGTTTTCCAATCCCTGGACAAGAGCAAAATTTTTGATACTGAATTTAGACATCATTAATTGTTTTTCTCTCTTGCGATGGAGGTTCCTCTTCTGGCACATGTGAGAACACACATATGGGTTCAATATTGAGAATGGAGGCAGGAGGATTCGTTAAAGCAAACTTTTTTCACAAAATTCTAGCAACTCACAAAATTACTATTACCAGATTGGTAGGCTTAACTCCACTGAAGTAAATCAGCACTTAAAAATTCCATTTTAACTGGGAAAGCGTTTGCTAAGTTAGTTTGACACCTCTGTGGGCATTATCTGCTTCAAATCCCTA
Organism: Tolypeutes matacus; assembly: GCA_026826555.1. Lineage (NCBI taxonomy): Eukaryota > Metazoa > Chordata > Mammalia > Cingulata > Chlamyphoridae > Tolypeutes > Tolypeutes matacus. The sequence continues at coordinate 4,790,774 of JAKSZT010053792.1, forward strand.
AGATTTTCAGGATACATGTAATTCTCCTTTTCTAATGTTTATTGCTGTATAAAATGATGCTGATAGTGTTTGCCTGTTGCTAAGTAATAATTTTAGAAGAAAGTAAAAATAAAGATAATTATAAAACACACTTGAATAATTTCTTTAGGGGAGAGGAAGTAAAGGTTACTCTATACCCTGTTATTTTAGCTGTGCTCTTTTTCTAGCATTTCTTTTCTGCTCCTAACCAGCTCAACAATTAGTTTCAGCTTCTATTATTACAGAAAAACAACACCCCAGTCTCTTTCCATGTAGAGAATGTCATTTTCTTTTTCACTTAATTTGAAAGATTTTGGGGGACTAAGCTATAGTTGTCTGTGAGAAGATGATTCTCAATCTCATTGAGTCCTACTTTTATGAAGAAATCAGGGAAAATCACAAGATTCAAGTTCCCTCTTTGATGAAGTGATTTGATTTAGTGATATATTTTGAACTCTGTTATATATTTATGAAATATTCATGTACATATACATATAGCTCCACATAAAAGATACATGAAGTATTCAAACACTCTGGACTAATATTATTACTAGCATCCTTTTAAACTATTTTCCATTTTAGAAATAATAAATCATATTACAAAAATTTCAGAAAAGATAACAAGGAAAAACACCCATGATTTCAACTATTAGGTACGATTATTATTTTATATTTCTCTAGCAAAAGAATAAAATTCAAATTGTAATATGGTTCCAAACCATATATTCTGTTCTGCACTTAACCACATTTTCTAGAATTTCAACCACCTTCAATTCCCAGAGCCTCCACAACTTATCTCTGGAAGTATTCAGGAAGTCTCACAAATAGTCTCAAATTCAGAACTTGGTTCTCTTGGAAACAGGAAAGACACCCCAGAAGCAGCAACTCCTGCTCTGGTTCATACGAGAAGCCTGATCCCTCCCCAGGATGCTCACGAATAGCATGGACACCACTGCCCTGAGGCTGCCCTTAGCTGAAGCAGAAAAGGACAATGCCAACTTCTATTGCTGTCAAAGTTTCTGGCACCACCTTTGCTGAACCCACTTATGCTGACTTGCACTCTCAGTCACTGTCTGGGATTCTAGATCCATCTTTCAATATTTAAGCATAAATCCATGAAGGAGATCCCAGAGGATGATAGTGTTGGTGATGATACCAATGATCCTGGTACTCATCATCATCTGGGCTATACTCAGAAGCATTCGCTGCCTCCAACTTGGCCCATTGTCCTTGCACCTTCCTTTGCCATTTAATCAATGTGATGCCAAGTAGGATTTTAATAGAGACTAGGCATATTGAACCCTTCAAATAAGCACATATGTCAAATAAGTCCCCATGCTGGGACTCTATTCTGGGTATGTTTCTCTCCATTCTGTTTTATTTCATTTAGAAAAATCATATGCCAGGTACTGTACTTGGGACTAGAAATACAGAGTGTGTGGATCATATATCATTCTACCCTCAGAGAGCTTACATTTTAGTAGAAAAGACAGATGCTAAACAAATATTGGCAATTGTGATGAGTGTAATAAAAAGGAACATGCAGGCTGCTATGTGTGGCTACAGAAAAGGCATCTAAATTAATGTCAGTCAAGGACTGCAAACCAACTCAGAGTTGTGTGTGTGTGTGTGTGTGAGTGTGTATGTGTGGTGTGCATCTTTGTTTTAGGAAGGACTTACTCTGCTGTTTTGACCAAGTTTGATCATTCTATTATATTACATGGAATGTCTTCATGCATTTAAATTGCCTGCTTGACCCATGAAGGCAGCTGAGTTGGAACTCCAGGTCTAGGTATCCAGTTGTAAGAACTGAGGAATGTATAATATGGGTGTGGGATGGAACAGAGGATTCTGGTTAAAAATAAAAAATAAAAAAAAAAAGCTCTGTCTACACAAAAGCTATTAATAGTATTAGTAATAGAAATAATAACTCTCATTTTTATTATATCTCAGGCACAGTTATAAGTACTCAATCTTTATACCAAAACAGGAAGCAAATACTATTATTATCACCCTTTTTAACTGTAGAAACAGATTTAGAGATGAAATAAAGTGCCCAATGTTATATAGTAAGTCAATCTTTGACTGAGGATATTAATTTTTGTCAACTCCAAAGTATGAACTCTTAACCACTGTGCCAGCATTTACTGAACTGTAGATCCTAATCCATTAAAAGGCCTCAAAATCAATGTAATGAAAAATCGAACGGTACTTTTTGGTAAAAAACAATATAAAAAGGATAAAAATATTACAGTGCATGTTAGCTAGGAAGGATAAATATTGTGTGGAAAATTTTTATATCAGTGAAATATGTATGTGAAGGTGAATGGGTTTTAATGTAAAATATACTTCTCATTTTTTAGTTTCAAGAATGTTTGATAAGCAAAGCATTATGCTATATTGATTTTCCAGCTTTGAGGCAAGAAAATAAAACAAAGCCTAATATCATTGCCATGTAAAGAGCAAGGGGAAGACAATCAAGGGGGATTATTTGAAAGGTAGGTAGGGGCTGGATGTTGGAAGATTTTATAAGCCGGGCTATAAATTTGAACTTTCTCTTAAGGGAAATGAAAAACTACCAAAGGATTTATAAATTAGAGTGGTGATAAGATATGTATTCTTAAAATATCCTTTTGTAATGAATGAAGTGAGGCAAGAAAAATTCAGAGATATTTATTGGTCAGTAGAATGTTGGGCTTATCCAGGGAAGTAAAGAAGGTGGCTTGGATGAAGATGTGGTAGTGAGTATGGAGAAAATTACATGGAGGCATTTTAGTGGGAAGAATTGACAGAACAAGTCTATGATTTTTTCTTTAACGTTTCTTTGCATAATTTTGCATACTGTTAATTACAGTGAAGATCCAATATTAAACTTACTTTTTAATTTATGTTTTATAATGAGGAGTATTTAATAATGTTTTAAAATATTTTAAAATTATGTTTTAAGTATGTAATATTCAGAACCATAAATTATAATTTTTATAATAAAAGTAATGCAAGTTATTTATAAGGAATGAAATCTGTGCAAAAAGTTTTATGTAGTAAAAATTGGGAATCAACACCCCCCAAAAATGTTTGTATGAGTGAGTTTTTATTAACTATACCTATTATTATTTTCTCAAATACTTTGAGATCAATGTTAGATAGTTGCTATGGATTATGTAAAAATTGCATAAAAGTAATGTGTTGTGGTTGCAAATATATTTTGAGTAGATGTACCAAAATTTATATAATTAGAAATCAAAATTACAATTCTGTCTGGTTGTACCTATGTTATAATAACCTTACTTAAAAACAAAACAAAACTGACTTTCTAAAACCAAAAAGCAAAAAAGAGAGAAATGTGTCTGTATTAGTTAGCCAAAGGGGTGCTAATGCAAAATACCAGAAATCTTTTGGCTTTTATAAAGGGTATTTATTTGGGGTAGAAGCTTACAGTTACCAGGTCATAAAGCGTAAGTTACTTTCTTCACCAAAGTCTATTGCCACATGTTGGAGCAAAATGGCTGCCGACGTCTGTGAGGGATCAGGCTTCCTGGGTTCCTCTCTTCCTGGGGCTTGCTTCTCTCAGCTCCTCTGCTAGCGCCACAAGGCCAGCTGTAGACTATCAGGCAAAGGGCTTGTTTCTCTTCCTGGGGCCTTTTCTCTTTCCTCACGACCAAGGTTTTCTGTATGCTTACTTCCTGGGTCTCCAGCTCAAAAACTCAGGCATCAAAACTCCAACTCTCTTCTCTGCCATGTAGTTTTCTCTGTGAGTCCCCACCCACCATGGGGGCAGGAACTCAACATCCTACTGAAGTGGCCCAATCAAAGCCCTAATCATAATTTAATCATGCCCAGGTACAGACCAGTTTAAAAACATAATCCAATATCTATTTTTGGAATTCATAATCAATGCCAAACTGCTACAGTGTCTTATGACTAAGTCTATTACCTTTAGGCAAAAAAGAAAATCAATACAAAACCTGATGAAAGAACTTTAAAGAGCTTCTCAGAATCATAGGCAATTTCTATTTCCCTTAAAAATTTGATCACTATGTTTTACCCAAAGTAATTCAAACAAAATAATGAAGCCTTTACAAACTCTCAAATAAGGATAATAGTGTCTATGTCATGGGCTCGTTATGAGGATTGGATGAGTTTATGTTTGTAAAACAGTTCATAATAAGCATTACCTGGGCATTTGAAAAAGAAGGAAGAAAGAGAGGGAAGGAGGATGATCATTCACTGATTTTATACTCAAGAAAGACTTTCAGAAAAAATGCATGTCTTTTTGAGTTTATTTAAAAGGTGTGTAACAAATGGAATGGACTGAATGGTATCAATCACTTCCACAATTATGAAACTGTTTTCATTAAAGACATAATAGTTGTCACTGCTTCACTAGAAGCTGCATGTAATAAAATGATGTAAGTAGTATGATTACAAAGTGCAAAAGTAGGTACAAAAAGGGAAATTTTTGCCAATCACCCTTGGCAAAATTGTATTCACCACTCATTTTAGTATGCTGATAATGGGACTGGAAGCTTCTGACACTAAGAATATAATCTACATGCCTAGAATGATCCTTAACTACCTGGAGTATATATTTTCAGTTTACAAACAAAATCATTATATTTTAGTGCCTTGAATGGTCATGTTTAGCATGTTTATTTAGACTATACATAAGTTACCCACCTTTATTTATTTCTCCAAATTATTATAAAACGAAAAAGCCAAATTTCAAGAAATCGTAGTATAATTAAGCCAATGTAGAAAATTTGACTCATCAAAAGGAAGTTCTTTTCATGAGCCTGAATAGAAATAATTTGTTTTAAAGCAAGGATTACTGCTCCGCGATGAGAGAAGAGAATAACAAGTAAGTGCACCTAAATGTTCACATGCATGTACAGATTTACACAAATGTGTATATATGTGCACATACATGCTTTTCAATTCTTATTAGTTTTAGCCATTCTTATTTTTGTATTAGTCTGGAAAGACATACAACACACACAAGTAGGGTCACAGATAAAATAAAAATACAGTAGTCATATAAAGAATCTATATTTATATCTAAGCCATAAAATATTTTATCATGAGAGGATAATAAACACTTAAGAAATCATAATCACTCAGATTTGTTCTATCTCATTTTCAAAATTATACTCAAAATAATAATAAAAGTCATCATTTATTGAGTGGTAGCTGTTACCAGGCATTTTACCAGAAGTTTTCAATATGTTACCACATTAATCCTGAGAACAACTCAGTAATGTTGGTATTATCTCTCTTTTCAAGGTCAAGACTGAGGCATAGTGATGTTCAGTAAACAGCAACCAAAGTATATTGCTTCTCACATTAATTTTTAAAATCTCCCATGATTTAACACAAAAATGAACATGGCATTTCTCAGGCAGAGCTATTTGAAAATACAAAGTTTACTGTCACTCCCTAACAGTTTATTCCTTTGACGACAACGAAAATTTCCCTTTTTGTACCTACTTTTGCACTTTGTAATCATACTACTTACATCATTTTATTACATGCAGCTCTAGTCTCTATTTTTATGTACCAAATAATTGATCAAACTTTTATATTTGCGTGTCAAATAAATGCCACAAATGATACTTCTATAGGTTTGTGTCTTGCCTCACCAAACAGACTGCAACTCTGTTGTGGACAGAGGCTGTAAGCTATGTAGTGAGCTCTATATCACCTAGGTTTATGCAAGGAATTTAGGTGGTCTTTTATCCATCATATCATAAATGCATTTTTCCAATATGCTGCAAGAGACATTTAATAGTCTAGCAACTGTTCAGTCATTTGGTGTAAAACAATTTAGTAAATTTGAAATATTTTTATTTCATTAAAGTAAATTTCTCTGCCCTTTGAGGTTTAGGATCCTTTCTCTATCTAGGGTTTATGCATAATTAATGGTAGCATTTTAAACATACATTAATGAACCAGTATCATAGAATTATTAATCTAGATAGATTTTTCCAACTCTTTTTATGCACTTCTCTAACCAAGTGCCAATTTACACAGATAGACTTCACAGATAGGGAAATATTGAATAAAATATATGCCAGAAATATTGCATTTCTTGGCATTATTACAAAGAATAAAAACTACTACTCTACGGTTGGAAAATTTCAATATAGACTAAAAGCAATCTGTCACTGATAATTACAAATAGTCATGTAATGTAGGATTAGCTAAGCAAAAATAATCTCAATGAAAATTAAAATCTTGTTCACATGTGTTCACATATATGTAATATGGATACTTAAACATTTATTTTGGCTGAGACAGCCTAGAATATATTTTTCACCATTCAAGGAAAATACAAAGCCAAAAAAAGTAGTTTTATAGATTAATGTAAACTTCAGTTAAATAAGAAGTTTAATATGAGTCCGTTTACTTTGAGTGAGAGTAACTTTCATTTTTATGGCTCTGAAATCTCTGAGGTTTTCAGATGAAGAGGCCCTTTAAAACATTGTTACTTTTTAGAATGTTAAATGCTTGGAAAAGGCCCCAAATAGTCCTCATACCTGTAAACTGAGAACAGAATTCATCATACCCTAAGAATGCAGGAAAATGAAGCAGAGGGAAGGAAAACACATATGGTATTTCACATGGGAGAGCATGAGGCTAAGTTTCTCCTTGTTATTCAAACTTAAGCTAAAAATCCAGAAACTGTAAAATCAAATAACCTAAAACAATAATGACAGTTACCAAGTATTTCTCAAGCTTCTTCCAGTTCTGGAATATTAATCAGTTCAAATGGAGAAGGTAAATATTTAATTTGCTAATCCTTGAGTCAAATTTCACTTTTATACAGCTCAAATTCAAAATAGAGACTAGAAAGGGAAGATAAAGGAAAATAGCTAAATTTTTATTTAATGAACATTTTGCACAACTGAAGAAGTCACACTGATTATAATGGTGGCTTTGTGGATAATTCGTGCAAAAATAAGCCAATTATGCACAAACACTTAGATAAAAGTGCACACCAAGTCTCTCTTTACCAGTTGCATGATGAAACTTGGGCATATTTGAAAAATGGCTTTCAGGCAATTGGATTGAAGTGCAAAGTCTGATTGCCTCAACCTTGGGACACCTAGTTCAGTCAGTTGCTTATGTCCTTTTATTTTTCCTGTTGTTGGTTTGGCATGCTGTGTTATAGAGGTTTAAGCTTGGTAGACATATGATCTTCAGATAAAGCATTGCTCAATGTTTCAACTGCTCAAATGTTTCAATGTCCCAATCAAGGAAGAAATACAAGTTTCCTCTTATGCCTGCCTACCCACAAATTCCCATAAATTATTACATGACAATAATTTTCTGTATCTTCCTGAATATAATCATATATAGGAGAGAAAAAGCCCATCCTGAAGAACTGGTTTGCTTATATCACTTTTTAAGGAATTTTAGAAGATATTGATGATTTAACTTTAAAATTTTGCTTAAAATAGTTTGTTCTATTGATTGATAAGAAATTAACTGTGACAGGGTGCTTTCTTACTCCCCCCTTTTAAAATGAATTATTCTAAATAAAAATTACTGATAATCTCTCAAGATTCATTCAAATTTTTATATTACTTTTGTGTTATCACTGACAATTTCTACTTTAAAAATAAATATAACAATTTTATATTTTTATCATTATTCAAAATAGTATTACTGATGATGAACTTTCTCTGGGTAGTTATAAAGTAGCATGAAACATGGGTTCTGTCAAACAAAAAGAATAAATAAACTCCTGCAATTCATTTTCTCAAACATCCACTTCCTTTGTGTTTTGTATTCTATCCTATAATTTCTTTTCAAAGTAATTTCCTCCCTGAATTTATATATTTGTCCATTCATAAAACACTTTATTTGAATTTCCCCCATGTGTCAGGTACTAGGCTATTTTCTGGGAATACAGAGATTAAAATAAATTATAGACTTCATCCCCAAAGAGCTTCCAGCAACTGTGGGACACATTGAAGAACTTGCCAATGACTACACAATTAGAAAGGTGTTCGTGATGGAGACTAACAGTTACAAAATTTTTGAGGGGCACCTGATTTCATCCAAGAAAATTAGGGAAGTCTTCAAAGGAAAGGTAATATTTAAAAGGAGTATCTACTGGCAGGTATTTTTTAATAAGGTCAGCAAGGTAAGTAAATGTGTTCCAGGTAAAGAAAATGGTATCTGAAATGATTCGGAGGCAAAGTGAACATGGCTCATTCAGGAAACTGCAAGAATTTTTATAAAACTGGAAAAGAGATAACTCTCGAGGTTGCAGCAAGAGCATAAGATGGAAGTGTTTAAAGACGGAAGATGATAAGGATCCATGTTAATACGTCTAAAACGTTTGGGCTCTTGCCTGAAAGCAAAAAGGAGCCTTTGAATGATTTTAAGCAGGTGTTAATAAGGTTTACATTTTAGAAAAATCACTCTAAGCTAGTGGGCTAGTGAAATCTATTTGGGAATCAAGAGCAGAGGGTACATTGGAAAGGTATTGAGAAAATAGAGAAGACAGGGCTTGGTGATGAATTGGATGGCATAGGAAAGTGAAAAAGCAGAGTTAGTATTGCCTTCGGGATTCTGACTTGACCAACTGAATCAATGTGGTGGTATTAATAGAATAAGAAATACCGTGATGGGGAGGGTTTAGAGTGAAATATAGCGAGGGCAATTTTTGACATGTTTTTGGGCCTCAAGGAATTTGATACAACTAGGCAAATATGTCAGTTAGGCAACTGAAAATATGGGTCTAGAATTGAAGATACAAATATGGACTGGAGGAGACTGTAAGTGGTAGATAAAGGATAAGATATCTGGGAGGTATTTAGAATAGAGTGAGCAAGAGACCACTATCAAATTTCATCCCCATATATTAAATTTGTTCTAAACAAAGTTCGTAAAGGCAAAGCAGAGAAAGAGCAACTCAAATATTATTCAGATTGATTTTCATATTTAGGATATCAGACATGGTCATTGACTCTACACAAAAGGGACTAGTTTTAATTTGTGCACCTGTCAAGGGTAGACCTAAGCTCTCCTACTCAGGTGTTCTATATAAGGTTTAGTGTTTGTCTTTTCATGTATAATTTGTATTAGCTACCTGCTAGTTTTACCATATTTGGAGAAAAAGATATGAAGCAGAATTGTTGAAGCTCACCTAAAATATTCAGAAGAAAAGCAAGCTTAAAAATTTAATGTGATTGACATTGATCTACAGTGATCAAGTGTTGCAGTTATTACATTTATCATTCTTGTAAGAAAATGAAATGAGTTAATCAGATTAAATATTAGATGAATATCAGGATATATATTTTAGAAACCCTAGAGAATAAGGCTTGATATTTTGGGCTTTATTAGATGAAAGTGGCAAAGACAATGCTATGTGCTCACTGACTCATTTCCTTTTCCTCCTAGGAACAAACTAATCTACATTTGCCAGCTTCTCCTGCAGATAAATGGGCAGTCTTCTGCAGGAATATGCTTCCATTTTGGCCAAGGAATTGGGGACAAAGTGATGCAAGTTACTTCCAAGCTGTATTAGTTTCCTTTTGCTGCATAACAAATTGCCACAAATGTAGCAGCTTAAAACAATACAAGTGTGGTATCTTACAGTTTCTACAGGTCAGCAGTCTCAGCAGAGCATAACTAGATTCTTTGCTCATTATCTCACTGTGTTGACTGGGCTACAGTTCTCATCTGAGGCTCCAGGTCGTCTACCAAGTTCATTGACAAATTCATTCCCTTGTTATCAAGTAATCCACCTTGTTAATAATCCATTGTGCCATTTAACTTAACCTAACCGCCAGAGTGAAATCCCTCTTATACACATCTCTGAGGGAACTGCGAGCCGCATAGAGAAGCCCCTTGTGCAGCAAATGTTGAAATGGTGGAGGAGTTACAGCTCATAGTGGTGCATGCATCCTGGCTCAGTGTGGGTAAAAGCACCTGAGAGTCCCTTCAAAGAACTGAATGGGCTGACAAATCTGTAGGGGCTTAGGACCAGGAACCCATAGCATGTGTGAACCTGTCTACCAGGCCAATGCTGAGCCAGTGAGAATAAAGACCGATGCCAAGATCAGGCAAGAGCTGTCAGTCCTCTGTGGAAGCCTGTGAAAACAAAGGATGGTGTTCAGTAGGGACAACCTTCTCCTGATATCAGAATGATATATATAAATGTCCCCCTCTAAATTACAATTAGATCATGTTCAGGGAGAAGGGGAGAAAATGAAGTGGAAGGGGAAAGGGAATAAATCTTCTTAATTTGAATCCTTAATGGTCCACATTAAATGTGGAAGTGACTGGGTTTCTGAACTGGCAATACTGGGCTTTCTACCACTAGCTGAAATAGAGGCCCAAATTGAAGTCATTGATGGAGACATATGTAAAGTTACATTTAAAGATGTAATATATTCCCTAAGTCATTTGATGGAAGACTTTTTAATTAAAATTTCAATAGCCACTGATATTTAAAAAGTGAAAAAAAGGTCTTCTCAAATAAAAACTTAATTAATGAAGGGCCTTACTGAAGTATACTGTGTTTATGGCTTCTTTCCTTCTGTCTAATTTTTAAACCTTCCCTTGGACTCACCCTCTGCTGCCTTTACTTCATACTCCAAATATTACCCTGAAGAAATCTCATCCACACTCATGTCATCCATAGATGATGCCAAGTCTCTATTTTCAGCCCAGATATTGATCTGGAGCTCCATGCCCTCATGTTCCAGTCCTTACTGGACAGCATTATTGAGCACTTCTCTATCTCTTAGGAAGCTCCAAATCAGCATGTGCTCCATAGCCTATCTGCAACTCCTCTTGCTTTTCCAGCCTCGGCCATTGGCAAAACTCAATCACTGAAATCAGAAATCTACACATTTTCTGAGGTTCCTTTTTCCATATTCCCAACATGTACTTCCTTATATAAATTCTACTTCCTCAGTCTCTCACTTTTGCTTCTTTGTCTCACACCCCATTACCTCTCTAATATCAGATTTCAATTATTTATTTGCAGGACTATGGCATAGTATTACATTATATGCATATACCACATTTTAATTGCTCCATTATCCCAGTGATGCTGTTAGATTACCTTCAACTCCACACACTAACTGCAATATCTTCTTACCTATTTCTCAATGTGACTTTTCTCTGGGGTATATTGACTGGAATAGCTAGATTTTGGGGAGTATGCTTACCCTAATTCACTGAATATTTCCTGATTCCTCACCAGAATTACTGCTCCAGTTTAATTCCCATCAGCAGCTCACAAGGATCTTTGTATATCCATGTTAAAATCAATCCCTGGTCAGTTTTGGACCTGGCAAAAATTTCTCCCATTCTGTCACTTTTCTTTTAGCTTTCTCTTTGGCGTCTCTCATGGAATGTAAATCTTCCATTTTGATAAAATCATTAACTTCAGGGATTCTTTTTTCCTTGATATTTGTGCTTTGGGGAATCTTGTTGAAAATATCCTTCCTAATCCAAAAAAATCACAAAAATACTATTTTCTTGATTTTGGTGATGCCTGTTATTTACAGGTTGACAATTCTGACTTTATCCTTCATTTTCCTCATTTTTTCTCTCACCTTCCTCCCATCCCACCCCCAATGTATCCCTTTCTGTGCCCCTTTCCCAATTTCCAGCTCTCTAGTTTAGTCTCCTATAAAATGTACACTCATTGTCATCAACCAAGCCCTTGTTTTTTCTTTCTCCATTTAGAATTTTCATCCCCAATACTTGCATTTTTCTTTAAAATTCATGATTTGCTTCATATTTTAGTGTTTTTCCTTATCTTTTGTACAGTTTAAGTTTTTCTTCTGTTGCTTTAGTTCTGCTTTTTTGGGTAACAATTTCTTCATTAGCTATTTTATAACATAGTATTCAAGCTCCTCAGGTAACCGAGGACTTGTATTTTGTTGGATCTACCAAGTGCTTTGACTAGTGTTCATTACTGGTGAGGAGTTACAGAACTCAGCTCTAACTTGTGCTCCCTTTGGTTTCTGGGTGGTAATTTTTGTGTTGCAGTCTAGACTCGTACTGACCTAACCCTGCCCCACTTCTCGGAAACTTCTTGTAACTCTGCCCCTGCCATTGCTTTTATCCTGGAACCTGACCCTCTGGTTCTGATTAGCCCATGGCGCAGGGGGTGAGAGTGGAGGTTAAGGACTTCCTGGTCTTTGTGCACTACAGCTCCCTGCCACAGCCAAACTCCAGTTCTCTTTGTGGCTTAACTTGTGCTGGCTGAGGGTGGGGCTTATGCTGCTGTGTTCATGCCCCGTGAACAGTGAAGTCTAGGGGAGAAGAAGGGCGTGACTAGGAAGTCTAGCCTACCTTGTGCCTCATTTGAGGATCCAGGTCTTCTCAGTTTGCAAAGTTCCCACTTTCCACTACCCTTGTTCCATCAAGATCCATCCATCTTTCCTCTATTTAAAGGTTTTCATTGTTTATTTGTTTAGTAGTGGAGTAGAATTTCCCATGGCAGTTGCTTTACATGCTCCAAGGAGCACGATTCCTATTGTATTTTGTACTCTGGTGTCATTTACTGAGAATATAATGTGAATAGTGCCTACCAGAATTTTGCAGAGAGAGTTGATTCTGAATTCAGTACCCTCCCTATCTGTCCTATGTGTGGTTCTTTGGAGGAAAACAGGAGGCTGTGCTAACTCACCATGTTGCCCAGAAGCAGAAGAAACCACCCATTGTCATATATGACAACCCTAACTACTGAAAGTATCGGAGACTATTTCAATCATCACTCTATACCCAGCATGAGGTCCAGAGCCTGGCACATAGCAGATGTGGAAAGTTAAGCACTTTGTTAAATCAATTTGTTAAATTAAGTAGGAAGGAAAGGAAAATTAATTTGCTTGTGACACAACAGAGAGAGAGAATAAAGAAAGAAATATAGACAGAAAGTAAATGAAAAATCGGGATGTCTAACACTGTTGATCAGTTACACTCTTGGCTTTAATACTACCACTCAAAGAACCTCCTAAGAAGCATTTTTTTTTTTGTCAAATATTATCACAAGGGTCTTAATTTTTATCAATTGCAAGCCAGAATAAACAGCATCTCATATATACTTTCATTCTCAATCTTATTTCAAATGCCAATAAAATCCACAACATGCCTCAGAACTGACTTATAAAAGGGTTTAAAAATAGGATTTAGATTTTGAAAAAAACTATTGGCTCCAGCATCAGTATAGTCACAGATATGTTTTCCTCAGAGTAAAATTTAATTAATGTCAAGATGTGCACATCAGTGAAAAAAATGTACTATAAATTAAATCTATAGTCCTTTATTGCATATACTATAGATATGAAAAAGCTCATTTGTCTGGGATAAATACTCTGTAGGCTGTAACTATTGCCTCCTGACCATTAACCTCCACTTTCTGAATCTACAACAAATGAAGAGACCATATTTATAGAAGTATTGCAGGGCAGACTTCTTGTCACAGAAAATCAAAGCAATCAGGATTTAGTATGCACATTTTGATTCTTTGGGTTTATACAGTTGTTCTACTGAATTTCTGGTTGCTCTTGGAAAGGAATTTTAAATAAATGTCCATCACAGGTATCCCATTAAGATCATCTTGTTTGAATTGGAACTCACTCATAAAGCATAAGCTGATTTTTTAGCTTTAGCTCATAGGAAACCAGAGGGATTTCTTTTTTAATTGAAACTTCAGATTTACTTTAGAGGCATAAGACAAAAATGGTTTGGTGTTCATCCAGAGGAGTTCTAGCTACTGAAATTCCAAAATGAGCTCATTCTGAGGAAGCCTTACCTAGAGGATAGGCCTCAAGGAAAGCAAGACAACTAGCAGAGTGCAAAGTGCAAGCTAAGAGTTAACGATGTGGATGTAAATGGCATCACCAGAACTCAAGGACACAATTTTGCATCACAGCCTTAAACAAAGTGTAGGAAGGGGAGGTTCATAGAATTGCATCTGCTCTAAATATCCAATACTTTCGAATCAGGGAGAAACATGGAATTAAAGCATTCTGTGGAAAAAAGGAATAGGTTCTCAAAATTGAATATTATTTGAATTAAGTAAAAGGAGAAAATGCTTTTTGGCTTTAAAGACTAAATTTGCTTTTCATTTTATAAGCTATTCATCATTTCTTCTAAATTACTTTTTAAAAGGTACGGTATTTCCTTATATGCATTTCTTTTTGCCTATAAGAAAGGGCTCCAACTAGACTACCTACATTTTATGCAGAGTTCTAAAATAAATTTAAGTTCTTGTTCTTATCTGACAAACACATTTATTGAAATTGTGGTTTGTATTTTGGGTAAATACAGTACAGATATATAGGAAAGCATTGTCAACATTAATTAACTTTCTCTTCTGTTCTAAGTTGGAATAAAACATTCCTAAGTGACATCTGAGACCACTCTTTATATAAGGCAGATAAGATCCAGATAGTTTTTGGTTTGTTTCCTCAAATCTTGTCAGTCATTTCCAGCTAAAAATTCTTTATTTAAACTGAAACATATATGGAATCCTAAGACATATATTTAAATTCTGATAGCTTTCTCAAAACATGATTTTCTTCTTTTCTTTCATCATTGAGATGTGGTCTTAGGCGGGCCCGTCTTGAAGTCTGTATCTCTTCTTTGAGTTAATGACAAATGATTTCCATCCTATTGTGCTCAAAGTTCCTGTAAAAACATATAACAACTATATAGTATAAGGAATAGTTTCACAGGGTAAAATCCAGTTGAATTGACAAAATATTTGCTACTTACAGCCCTCAGAATGGACCAAGACCTTTTCTTTCCAATCATTTTGCAAATATGCCATAAAAATATGTATAAATTTGCTTACAAATATAAATCTATCTTATAACTCTCATATGTTATGACAGAAACAAACATAATATCACAAAAATATAACATGGCTTAAAATGAAAGAGGCTATAAGTGAAGTTAAATTATTTATCACAATTTAATTTTTATAAATAATTTAATGAATTTTTTTAAGCTTGGACAAAAAATATTTTTAGTAGAAAATTGAATATGTGTGTGTTGTGTGTCTTGATTGATAAGCATTAATGTTAATAGATACATTAAATTTATTAATATAAAACACTTTAATAAAATTTAAGAAGCCAATAAACATTTGGAAAATATTTACCACAAATATGAGAGAATAAGTTGCCATATTTTTGTTCTATTCAGGAAACTTAATATATAGGAATGATAACAGAACTAATAGAAAGATAATCAAAGAATCTTTAAAGAAAAAAAAGCAAAAATTTAAAATTTTGAAATAATCACTTGTAATATAAGGCCATCAATATAATGGTGATAGCCTATCAATTTTTTTTCTTTCATTTGCTCTTTTTTAATAATTATATAGTCATAGATCCAATTTAACACCTTTAGGAGGACCTTGACTTGTTACACACTTCTTGGAAAGCAATCCAAGAGCTTCAAGCATATTCATACATTTTGACTGATAATTCTACTTCTAGAAATTTTTATATTATATAATCATAAATATGGACAAAAATGTATTTTATAAAACATTCATGTTGGCTCTTATTAACAAAATCTTTGAGTAGATAAAATATCCAAGCATAGAGGAATTATGACTAAATTATGGCACATCTGGTAGATGGAATATTACAGGGCCCACCCAAATTAAAATTTTGAAGAATTTTTAATAATGCAGGTGAATGCTCACAATAGACTATTAAATAAAAATAATAATAAAGTCATGTCACTATAAAATGTGTACAAAATTTCTTGAAGATAATATATAGGTTAACATAATATCTGTGCAAAAGTGTCCTCATCTTTAAAATGGAGAAAATACTAGTATCTAGTTTCAGAAGCATGCAGTGAATATTAATTAAGGTACTACAAGTGAAGTCTTTAGAGCAAGCCCACAGTAAACGGTATATAAATATGAGCTACTATTATTAAGAGTTAGCTCTTATGGGAGTATTAGATCAGAAACAAACAAGAGGGACATTCTGTTATTATTCCAAAACACTTCAGATAAGTCTTTTCTTTGTGTGTGAAGAAAGCAATGATAACCAGCAACTTCAAAATTAGGAAAGGGAAAGCATAAAGTACATCTCCCTGTTTTCAGTTAATGAATGAATTGACTCCATCACTGGCCAAGACAATCAAACATCAGGTATTAAGGGTCAAATGCTAAATACCTCAGAACTGTCAGATCTGAAATGAAATACTGGTTACCACTCTGTGTACTGGACAAAGATAAAGAGTGGAAAAAGGCAGTTACTCATACACTTGGCCTCTATGTATTTGGCTCCTACTTAATAGTTGCCTGAATATGCTCTATCAAGTGGGGTCTTCGGTGTCAGTCACAAAGAAAGGGTCCACTGATTTCTAAGTCTGCAGGGGAGGAAGTAGTGATCAAGTGGTTGAGAGGGTACCTAAGATGAGGTAAAGCTAAAAAGTAGAATCTAAGGTCTATTTGTGCGAGACGGATATTTGCTGCTGTGATTGATAAAGGAAGGGAACGATAAGTGTCTACCTTTAAACACATGTGCTAGACACAACTTGAGGTGGGCTTGATATGTAGCATGCACAAAAGTTCTTTAGCATTTCCTATTCCTTTAGTCATTTTGTTTGTTTGTTTGCCAACAAATCTGTCAGGCAGGTATCATATTTCCCATTTTACATATGTGGAAACTGAAGTTCAGTGAGTTTTAGTAACTCATTCAAGGTCTTGGCTAATAAAGGGAAGAGCAATAATTTAAAGAGATGATTTGAGTCTTCCAATCTTCTTTTTACCCTGTCATTTTAGAAATGTGGGTCACCTCTCTTGGGCCCACAGATGGTAATTTAGCTCCTGGTTCAGATTTTGAAGAAGTCTCCCCAATCTTATAGATCTTAAAAGCCAACGCCCAGCTTGCATATGCTGCAACAATGCAGTGGAGAGAGACATAAATGTCCACTCTCTGTTGTGATATCTTTGTAACACTGTACTTTGCACAGAACCTTTTTTTCAGTATCCGTGCTGGGGAATTCATTCTGAAATTGCATTCTCCTTAGAATGGGGGATAAACAAGTTTACCAACAAGCTGGAAGAATAAAATGAGATCACAGGGTCAAAATACAGTGCCCCACCAAAAGCAAATAAACGAAGAAAATATTTGTAGAGTCACAGCTCTGGTTCCAGCTGTATGCAATAATTTACAAACAGCTTATTTTCTTCCCAGATGGCTTCAGAGTTTTCTCAAAGAATATCAGTGGATATTTGCTTTTTATTTGTTCAACTAAAAAGATATTTTAGGATTATTTTCAAAATGAACAGATGGGACTTCAAGTTTCCACTTCCAGAGAGACCATTGTTAAGTGTCACCTTTTTCAGCTCCTGCTGATTGAAGTTGCAATAATCTTAGGGTCCAAGTTCTAGATCTAGCACCATTACAAAAAGTACTGTGAGATGTGCAGGACCTGTTTTACTTAGCTCTGACTGGGAAAAAAAAGCAAAACAAAATAAATAAATTTTAAAAACCCACAGTACTGTGGTTTTAGAATTGAAACCAGAATTACCATATTAGAATTAGATATAGTTATGTGAAGGTTCCTACACAGTCATTTCATCTTTTAAACCTCTTTAATTTCTCCCTGCCCATTTCAAAATAATATACGTTGCTTTCATTGCTCCCTTTTTCCATAATCCAATTAAGTACATTAGGCATAAAAACATGACATTTAAGGTTGAGTTTACATTAAATACATATCAAGACAGTTAAGACACTTTCATTTCCAGTGTGGAAATGGCTTTAATAGAAGATTAATAAAGAATGATTTCAATGGTCAGATCTAGTTATTTCATTTGTTATAAATGAAGAGAGGAATGGCTCTCAGAGTCATTCATCTCAAACTGAGGTTTGAGAACACCTTCCGAGGTCTGCAATGTCTCTACAAGAATATTTTAATTTGTTTTTATTTTGTTAATCATCTGAAAATAACTTTTTTGTATTCTGGATTACCTGGGCGTCCTACTTGTAATCAAATTCTGCAGGGAGAGTTAAGTACTTACATTTCTTTCTGCTTATAATTGAGATCCCACAAAGAAAAGACCAAGTAGAGTCACAGAAATCTGAACAAGGAAACATTTTTCGATACTTTGATTTAAAAAAAGAGAGACCTAGGCATTGAACCATCACACAGCACATGGTAAACTTCACAACAGCAGCAACCAAGCGGTGCTATGGCAGGCATTGTGGATCACGTCTGAGGAAATGTATGCTTTGCTCCTGTGTTTGCACTAACAGTTAACAGCTTGTTAATAATAAGCATAGCAATAATTGCAACAAATTTTTTCCCTTTACTAAGTAAACCAGCACCAGACATTCATTTGATGCAAATTTCAATAATACTGTAACATTCAAGTGAACAGGACAGCTTTACAGAATTATCAAGTGACACCTCAATAAACAGACATTCAAGAATTGCTTCCTGTCAGTTTTATTAAAGTATGCGATCTATTGTCATGAACTAGCAAACAAAGCCTTAATGTTTTTAAACAATATTTTGAAAATATGAAAGCAAGCCAACTAGACTTCTTTGCATTTATGTTGTTAAATTAAACATATAGAAATAAATGTAGAACAGGAGCTGAGACACCATCTTTTTACAGTTAATATGTTGTGGTGAGGAGGCCTCTGGAAAGGCACTTGGGAGACCTAGGGTCTAGTTCAAGCATTTTGCTTTATTCTATTATTTTGACCACATTAATTAACCTTCCTATTAATTATCTTTCCTCATTTTATACACCACTAAAGTTATACGACATAAGAATATTTCTAAGGTCAGTCCAATTCAAACAGTCTATGTAAAACAAAACAAAACAAAACAAAACAAAAAAAAAACTCTTTAGACATCTGATATAAATTCATGTATCATATTTTTAGTTCCCTAAAATATAAAAACTTCATGAATAGAGTACTTTTGCCACATTCCAACAGAGCATTCTTTATCTTCAAATGAAGAATAAGGTGATTGATTACAATGTTATTCTAGCTAAAATGCCAGAAGAAAGAGCAAAGAAAATTCATTAATCACTATAATTTGAGGCCTATATTATAGTAATCTTCTAAGAGACCATGTTTAATCTTAGATATTTTAATACAGTAGGAATTTCATTAGACATTTAATTGTCTGATAAGACTTTAAAGTCACTTCTTTTAAACAGAGTCGCTTCATGCATTTAAATTTGGTGGAGGCACTTGTGAATGTGTGATGTGCTAGTGTACAATTGAGGGAGGTGAATTACCATTTATAATCGACAAAAATCACAAAGTTTCTAAGTCCTTTGGGACATTAATTTATTGGCAGAGAAATACGTACCTACTATTTTTATTAACAGCTGATCAACCAGAGACTCCTCAAAAGGATCTCCTCCTCTAAGTATAAAAATAAATTACTTGTACATCAGTGGCTCTCGGCCATATGTGATTTTGCCTCCCAAAGGACATTTGGAAATGTCAGAAGATATTTTTGGTTGTCACAAACTGGAGGAGGGGATGAGAGGTGGGCATGCTACTGGCATCTAGTGAGTAGAGGATGGTGCTAAACATCCTATATTGTATAAGACAAATCCCCACAACAAAGAATTATTCGACTCCAAATGTCAACAGCATTGAAACTGAGAAACCCTGTTGTAAACTGAAATTACACATTTATTCCCTTCTGATCAGATCTATGAACAAAGTTAAAGGATACCTTTCTCCATTTGCTCCCTTTCTCCATTTGCTCTCCTTTCAAACCATGAACTAAAGTCTTTTATTCAACTCATATAATTTTTCTTTCTTTTTATTTTTACTGTTGCATTCTATCAGTTTCAAATATAAAGAATTTAAAATCTTCAAATATAGCTAAGTTGGGGAGTTATTTCTGCTATTTGGCAAACATAGTACCTTCATTAACATACTGTTTCTTGACTTGTTTTTCCAGAAAAGCTTCATTTTTTAGATAACTGTTAGGTAATGTCTTTCTTGCTTTTGAAAACTCAGTTGAGGAAGCCATAGAAATCTTTTTGATACCACTGTCTTTTTTCAGTGTGTGTAAATTGGGTTGGCTGGGTTCCTAGGGAGGACACGTTGGGAGCAGTGGCAGTTGGGTTGATGTATGAAAGGTATAGTACATGCTTATATTTATTTTCATGTTTGTTTGGCATTATTTTTTATCTTAAATTGGATAAATCACTGTTGCTTAGAGTTAACTAATTTTTCATTACCGTTTCCATTTTTCTGAAAGGATCCAAAACCAGTATCTAGGCAAACCATAATGGAGGCCTGTGGGTGGCTCTACCATTATTCTTGAAGGAGTGCAGCGCCACCTACAGGGATCCTTATGCATATAACTATTTGCTAAGAAGTGCTCTTAGCAAGAATTGAAATGCACATCGTGTGAAGGAGAATTGGACAAGTCTAAAATGAAAATAAAGCAAAACAAACAAATAAATAACAGAAATCCAAAGGAAACATTTACATTCCACTGCACATCTTTCAGGAATGAACTTAGGCCTTTCTTCATTTCCAACTCTATAAGAAAATATTGCTTTCAAAAATCTGGATTCTTATAATCTATGGACTAGTTAGTACTATAATTACAATAATATTGTTTCACCACTTGTAACAAAGGTACTACACTACGGTAAATTTTTAATAATAGGGAAAATTGTGAGTGTGTTTGTGTGTGGGTGTAATGGGAAGTATATACTTTCCACATGATTTTTCTGTAAAACTGCAACTGCTCTAATGAAAAAAACATATTGTTAAAAATCTGGGTATTTAAGAAACTATAACTACAACTTAAAAATAAGAGGGCCATGAGTGCATTTAAAATGAAAATCCATTGAAAAGAAATCAGTACTAGAGTTTCCAAAAGTCATGTGACTTTTGGAAAATCCACATGAAATGTATAGATTAAACTGTAAAGAAAAAATGGAAAATGCTTTTGTTTTCCTTTGCTCATTCTCTTCAAAAAATAGATTTATTCAATTGATTGCCTTCTTTCTGTTTTTTGGTAAAAGCCAGAACTTTCTAGGTTTAAAAATTACATTGTTGACTTTTGATAAAGATAATAGATACCAAGTTCTCCTCTTCATTACCCATGTGAACTTTACTAAGGGAAAAATGTATACAGACACATCAGCCTAAAACAGTATCTGTGATGCCTGTAAGAGTCAGAGCCAAGTTTGGAGCAAGTCAGTTGTGAGTGTCTGGATGATAAGTCTCTTCATGAAAGGAAAAGAAGGAGAAAAAGGAAGAGGAGGAAGAAGGGGTGGAGGAGATACGGGAGAAGGAGAAAAGAAAACATGTAATTGTTCTGTAAGGGGAAAGTTGGAATTAAAAAAATATCTCCTGTGGAAATTAATAGATTAACTCCTGAAGGCCAGCAGGAGAGGCAAACTTTGGTAATTATCATCATTATATCTGTGTGGCCACTCTGTAGGTACAATGTAATCACATTCTTTTATGAAGTGATAAAGAGCATCACCATAAATCTACTTCATTAATAGAATGTCCATTGTTTCCTTTTGGTAATTTTGTTAAGCTTCAATTAAAACCAAGCCCTGCCTTTTCCCTTCAGGGAAGTAAAGTAGGAGGAGCAGAATGTATTTTTAGTATGAAGACTAACCAAGCAAATTAAAATAAAACCATTAAGCTTAATGGAGTTTGAGAGACCAAGGGACAATTATTAGTTCAAAATAATGACCTTCATTCCAGCTTCAAGGAAATGTGTAACTAATAGCAGAATTTCTCCCTGCTTCCTCTTTGCTTCTCTCTCTTCTCCCTCTCTATTGCTCTATTGCATGCAGTCTCCTCTCTCTCTCTCTCTCTCTTTCTTGAGCTTAATCACAGCAAGTATAGAGGTGGTAGCATTCAATGGTCAACTAAGCTGATTGTGTTGTGCAATTAAATAACTTAAAAATATTTTTTTCCAGTAATATTAGTTTCCTCTGTTAGGATTAACATATCATTTCAAAAGTTAACCGTAGGGCACCCTCTATGAAACCAGGTTAAATAACACTCATAAACGTTGGCCCTGAGGGATTTGCAACTGTTTATAGCCTGAAAGTGGCACACTGGCTGTGACGGAATAAAAACCGTTGGGGGTAGAGTTATGGAAATAATTAAAAGAACTTAATTGTTTTCATAGGATTATATCTGTTTAAAAGTGCTGGGAAAAATCTTGTCCTTTCTCTGTTCTGATGTGGTGAATTAGGGTGCATCCTCCAGATTAAGTTGCCCAGTATAGAGAATTTTAAATTGCCCCAGGCAAAAAAGTTGGAAGTAGAATTATGGCTTCAAATCCAAATGAAGTCTTGAAATCTTTGTGTCATGAACATGTCCCCAAACACATTATTGGCATCTTTTAAAATAAGCTCCCATGATCAAGATGGTGGTGATAGGGAAGCTGTATGGAATAAATTAAATGTCCTCTGTTCTAAACTGACTGGCAGTGGTTTAAAGAAAGAAAAGAAAGTCTTGTATATGCTGTCAATTTTTTATTTAACCCAGATATTTTGGTGGGAAAAACAATTATCTGTTGCTTAGCATATGTAAAGTTGTAGTCTATATTTATGAAACCAGTGTGTATGTAATTAAGTTTTACTCAAGTTTAGTGAATTAAATATAAATAAAACCAATAAAACCACACCATTAAAAAATCTACTTTCATCAGTTATAACAAACATACCACAGCAATGCAAGGTGCTAAGAATAGGGTGGTACATGGGAATCCTGTATTTTATGCATGATAGTTCTGTAAACCCACAACTTCTCTAATAAATTAAAAAGAAAACATTGAATGAAACTATCCCCCTATCAAGCAAAATTGCTTTATATCTAGCTATGTAATGATGAATTATAACTTACAATATGAATTTAATGTGGAATGCCCCACTTTATATAGTTCTTTGCTATACAACTTTGTAATATACACAGAGTAATTTATTTCTCTCTCTATTTTAGATCAATGTAAGTGTTAAGACCATCCATCTAATACATATGAAGTGAGAACATACAGCATTCATATATATAAATTTATTTATATTTCTATAAATCCATAAATTTTTTGCATTATCCTGCTTATAAATAAATAGACAAAAAGTTTCTGTGATTTGAAAAACTAAAATCTCTTTTGTAAAGGAAATATAAATCAAGAGGAAAATCAAGACAAATGAAGTATCTGTTCAGTCTTTACTTTGCTAAGGATCAAATTGCTTTTGTCAAATAATCTAAATGAAATTCATAGAGACTAAGATGCCAAGCTGATACATGACTTGGAATATATTGGAAGTTATAAATTCTGGAACATTGCTAAAAGGAAAAAGAAAATGCTGCTGAATTTTTTACACAACACATGGGAATGCTTTACTATCATTTAGCATCAGCCTAAAAAGTACATTGTAATAAAGATAACCATGCATCCATCATTTTTCTGGATCTCTTCTGTGTTAGTCAGCCAAAGGGGTGCTGATGCAAAGTACCAGAAATCTGTTGGTTTTTATAAAGGGTATTTATTTGGGATAAAAGCTTATAGTTACAAGGCCCTAAAGAGTCCAACTCAAGGTACCATAAAAGGTACTTCCTCACCAAAAATCTGTTGCCATGTGTTGAAGCAAGATGGCGGGCGATGTCTGCAAGGGTTCAGTCTTCCTCTTTCTTCTTAAGGCTCCATGGGCCCAGCTTCTTCCGATCTCAGCTGTAGACTGGCATAAGGCTCATCTCTCAGTGCTTCTCAGCTGCTCTGGTCTCTTCACAAGGTCAGCTGTAAACTATCAGGAGAATGGTTCATCTCTCTTCCCAGGGCTGCAGAATCAAAGCTGACAAATTCTTTCCTCTTCCATGTCTGTGGAGCTCTCTCTATTCCTCTCTATCTACTTCTGTGTGTCTCCTTGATTGAGTGTCCATTTATATAGCCCACAAAGGAGTAGAGGACTCAATCTAAATTGCTCTAATGACATGGTCATATCAAAGCCCTAATCTTAACATAATTTAATCAAAGACATCTCAGCTGAAACTAATACAATCAAAGGGTATCATGCCCAGAAGAACAGACAAGTTTACAAACATAATCAATATCTCATTTTGGAATTCATAAATAATATCAAACTGCCACATCTTCTTTAAGACAAATTTTTAAAATCCACAGGTCAGTGTTATTTTAGTAAAAAATATTCTCTTTGATTAGTTCCTCTAAATATGCATTTTCAAATATCTCCCTGTAAACACGCTAAGCTATAAATTGCTTTAAATAAAACAAGAACAGGAGGAGTTCTTATTCATTTATTAACAAATTACTTTCTATTAGAAAAAAAATTCTATTTTATTTATATCAGTCTAATTAAGATATAATCCAAAGACTGAAGGCCGCATGTCTAGTGACTAAGCTTCAGTCTTGACTATGCTGTCTATAATGGGAGACTTTGGAGAAATATTTATCCTCTCTGAATCTTAGTTTTTCTATCTAAAGAAATGCCATGATGATGATGGTAGCAATAATTATACTACCTCACTAGCTATTTTGCATACTGAGTGACAAACGTGTAAAAGCCTAGCATACTGTCTGGCAGACACAAAATAGTACGTAACAGAAGTGGTCCCTCAACATTTTGGAACAGCACAGACTTAAATCCCAGTGCTTGTCTACAAATTGTGAGTTCTTGGACATATTTTTGAAAGACTTATTCTGTCGAATCTAGATAATATTCAAAAGTAGAGGTAAAAGTCCTGATATATAAAAGCATACCAAATGCTACTTTGTCTAACCAATGTGCTGTTTAGAACAGGCTATGTCATGATGTAGAAACAAGCTCCAAAATCCTCTTGATTCAATACATTAGCATGATTTCTCTGTCATTCTTGGGTTTGAATCATGTCTCCTACAAAAGGCATGTTCAGGTGCCAACAACTCCCCTGTGGGTGTGAACCCATTTGTAAATAGGACCTTTTAAGATGTTATTAGTTAAGGTGTGCCCAGACTGAATGAGGGTCGGCCTTAAAAGCAGCATGGCTGAAGTCCTCAAAAACAAAGGAAATTGGACATGGAAGGACAAGCCATCAGGAGCAGCCAGAAGCTGGAAGTCAATGGAACCAGAAAAAGAAAGGAGAACTAGTCACCATGTTCACCGCCAAGTGACTGAAGGCCAAAGAACCCTAAAGATCCCACGAGGAAGCCAGCCTTCTAGCTTCTGAAACCATGAGCCAATAAATTTCTGTTGCTAAGTCAACAATTGTATGGTACTGTTTTAGCAGCCGAGAAAACAGTCCTTTAAAGCCATCCTGAGCCTGGAGGTTCTCTAGCGTAGCTCTCTTCCAAAGGCTGATATAGGGATCCAGTCAGCTTCCATTTTCTACTATACATTTTGGAACACCTGACCTCCAGTGCTGCCAGCGTAGAAGAAAAGAGAGTGGGGAGAACTTACATCTGCTTTTAACTACTTCAGCCAAAAGTGACATGCGTCACTTCTATACTGAGCCAACTGACCAGAACTGGTGGCATGGCCTCAGCCAAACTACCAAGGGAGTTTGAGAAATGCAGCACAAGGATTGTTCAAATAGTCAACGATCTCTATTGCTTCCGTCATGCTGAATATACAATAAAATAATTAACAAAGCAAATATTTTACCTTTCATAGCATATTCAATTAAAAAATATAGGTATAAATTAAAAGATATTCTGTAGAAGTAACAAATTTTATTTTGCTGTCCTGTTTTAAAGCCAGCTTTTATCTCTTTCATGGTGAAAGGACACAACAGGACTAGTGGTAGCACTTGGTCTAAAACCTTTCATGAGTATATTAAAAATATCTTATGATCATGGTGAAGCTGTAGTTTTTCGAGAAAGATCATAATGCATCATTACATAAATCTTATAAATAAGAATATTATTTATGGAATGGAAAGAAAGTAATTATGCTACTTAGATGTTTATCTGCTTGTAAAATATAATTGCCAAGATAGGTAACTGAGGTTTACATTATCCATGATAATTCTTTGGTGATAGAGAAAATATAACTAAATCTACATTGTTCTCATCAGATATGATGTGTTTAATGTAAAAACCACATTAGAGGGGTGATGACAAAATAATTTCATGGAGCAGTAATATAATTTATAACAAATTATGATCTTCTGTGGTTACTCTATAGAGCAAAACTTGAGAATACAGGTTATTTCTGTTGAACTTCCACATAAAAAATCCTCCAGTGTCAGTGTGACCAAATGTACAGATAAAGATACAAAGAATGTATCTTTATCATTCTTAATTGGGAAGACACCTCCCATGGCAAAAATGTGCAACTATTTCTTCACATGTGTAATTTTCTCTAGCACTAAAGACAGTCTATGCTTTTAGTTTTACAGTGAAGCACTTTAAAATAAGAACACTTTAATCAATCAACATGATTTATACTAATTGACAAGTAACCAATTTAGCTTAACTTTTTCATTGTAGGGACAAACTTTTAAAATTCAAATTATCAGCTACTATTGCCTGCTATATTATAAGATTTTCAGAGCCAAACTTATTGATGCCTCTTTCTGCATGCTAAGGCTTCCCTCTTAAGGAAGTAGAACACATATTAAAAGTAATTTTGATTTAGTCTCTGAAAAGGCAAGAAAGCTATATAAGCTTAATGCTTTTAACAGAAATGACACATTCTTACTCAATGCATGACTATGAATACTGTTGGAATCCACAGAATGGTACAGATATTTCTTATTTTTTCCACAGGATAGCCCTTTAGTTATGCCAAGGTGCTCACGGGCAACCCAGATGCCCCTGTTATTACTATCTCCTTTCTCTGTTTTTACAAGACCCTCCCCTCTCTCCTCTTCCTCTCCAGTTACACACACACACAAGCACACACCCACCTGGCTTTCTGACTTCCTCTAGACATCACTGCCACAGAGATGCAAGTAACTATATCAGCAAATACAAGTCTTGTTGTGCCCTGGTACAGCTTATGCTTCAGAGTGGAATGAATGTAAGATAAGTCTTTGGCTTTGCTAAAATGTATTGCTTCTCTTAAAATTACTGAGATGAATCATTATATCAAAAACTATTTTGTCTTGAAGTGGGCCTTAGAATACCATTTGAACACTTCCAGGCCCTTTTAAAGAAATGAATCAATCAAATTGGGTGAAGAAAAGAAACTGACCCATAAAACAACTTCCTCAAACTGATTATTAATGACTTCAGGCCTTGAAATCAAGTCACTTTTCTGGGCCCAAGAGCTAGTGGCCAAAATATCTGGGGGTTGATTATAACACTTATTTTTTTAAAGATCAAGATTCCTAGAAAGTCAAAACAATTCGTGATGATGACTCAGTGAAAATGTTCTTAAAATACAGAAAATTTGAATTTTATACATTTTTTTTCCATTGGATAATCTGAGACTGAGCCAATATTCCCTGTACAAAACCTAAAATCCAACTATTTGGAAGTGTTCACTTAAAAGAGGAAATGATTATTTCTTAAAAAGAATAGTATACCAAATCCAAATTAAACAATTTGCTTATTTGTTTTTCCTGTTTCTTGTTCTCCTTTTTAAATACTCTTATTTAGGACTCTGAGTTTATTCATAACTCTTAACTATCAGTGGATAACAGGAATGGGAAAACAAATCTGCCATTTCTACTTCAAAGTCAGAACAAACATGCTAAATTTACTTTCCAAGTGCACCTTGAAAGGATTCAGTAAACTATTCTATAAATTATTCCAGATTTATTAACAGAAGTGCATGACTTTAATTTTCAGCTTTATCCATAGCATATAAGATCTTATTTCTACATAGCTGAATCTGCAAGTAGTTTAATTTGGGGGACAGGGAGAACACAATTGAATAAAAACCATCACTGAATACATTCATTTACCGATTTTCTATTCAGAGGTTCACAGATAAAGATTTTTTGTTGGTAGTTTTATTCAGTTGAAGACAAATGGGCTCCAAAGTCCTAATCAGTGTTTGAAATGTAGTATTATGTCAATTCCATATATTTACCCCCCAAGTTCCATTTTTTCACCTCACTTTGATTCTATTTCTTTCCACTGAGACATACACACACACAATTCCTTAGTTTTTAGCTTTTCTGTATTTCCAAGAGTCAAAGGCAAAATAATTTCAAATATTATTGGGTAATAATGAAGCAGGCTAGTAAAATAGGGAATTAATAGATGGATCTAGAACCTGGCAAAAAGTCCACATGGATATCAATAGCCCCAAGATGGCTGCTGGGAGATCCTCATGAGATTCTGCTATTTGGAATGAGATTTCCTCAGGAAGTGAGGAAAAGCCCCGGATATTTTCCAGGGACCTTATCATTGGGCCCTCCTGGGGGATTGATGGGTGGGATAACAGATCAAAACAGCAAACAGCTGGAACTCCTCCCATGCCATTAGCAAAGGGGTGGAATAATTAATGGTTTAAGAAGCAAGCACAAAGGCCTTTTGCTCTCTCTTGCCTTTGCCCTGTCCAGGTTCCTGTTTGTGCCCTATTCTGGCCTTCTTCACCCCTGCCTGGATCAATATGCAAATAAAACCTGGGTGTTTATAATCTATAATGGGAAATTGTATTCTATAAATCAGCCCTCTTTATCACTCTTCAGTCCCTTCCTCTCTATCTGAGACCTATGATCTGTTATTTTCTCCCATTTCTCTTCCCTCCCTACCTTAATAAATTACTGGCCTAATCAATGTAACATGCTCTTGAAATTCATTTCCTGCCATTTAGCCAAGGACCTAGACAAAATCCGGTTACATATTTTGGTGAGCCAGCCAGGAGGTTATTGGTGAGTGAAACTATGGCCTACAACCTGTTTAATGCATTCTTTTGGTTACCCATTTTAAACGGGTTTGTCTACGAGTCCCCACAGAACGTAATCCCAGGAGGGAAGAGGTTGGGGCATGGGCATGGGAAGAGGTTGCACCCAGGCTTCTGAGATCTAACCCCAACCAGGAGGGCAGGGGTGCAGGACAAGGACCCAAAGCTGGGCCCTGCCAAGACAAAGGTTCCCCAGCCAAGCTCTGAGCACTGTGAAACCACTTTTCAAGCCCTGTTAGCAGCCATCGGCTTTGCCCTAGGGCCTGGCTTTTCTTGCCTTCTCCCACCCTCTCTCCTCAGCAGCAGTGGCAATGACTCAGAGCCGGGGGCTTGGGCCTCTCTGTGGGTCCATGCCTTTGCAGTCCCACCTTCCTATTGACCAAACCTCTCCTACTTGGTCTGGGACAGTATGGGAAGGCAATAAGGAGGACCAAAGATGGATGCTGTGGGAGTTCCCTTCCCCAGGGGGGTCATAGGCCAGGATACCCTTGCATAATTGATCTTTACTCACATTTTACCTTCCTACTTCCTACTACTGAATTTCTTATGACAGGTTTGTGTTAAAATGCTTTGGAATGTCTTAGAAACTGTAAAACTGAAAACGCATTTACTAGCGAGGAAGTTATTGCCTCAGGTCCCCAAGCTCTGTTAACTAGAACTATTGATTTCTAATCACATAATGGCCTTTTGGTGGCTGGTCTAACTGGGAAATTACCAAAGAGAAAAATCATAAAACTAGGAAGGGTTTTAAGACCTCTGTTAGAATAGGAAGAGAAGTTTTTTCTGCCCCTTCTCCATGAAGGAGCAATATTCAGCTTGGAAGGTAGCCGATCTATTCGATCTATTCGGTCTGTCTTCCGAGTCCAGAATGGCCCCAGAAATGCCTGGCAAAATGCCTTGTGGCAGAGTCTCTGTGATTCCCAGGGTGGCGGAAACCAGAGAAGTAACTCTGAATGTCCCCAAAGACTTGAAGCTTTGGGTGCTTCAATTCAGAGAACAGCCAAATGTCCCCTGAGATCTGGCTCAGGCACTTCAATTTGGGGAACTGCCCCAAGGTCTTCCATCAATCCATTTTGGGTGCTTTGATGTGAACTTCAGAGTTTTCAGGCATCCCCCAAGGCATAGGTCAGGCACGGAAATGCCTGTTGGCAGGGCTCTGGATTAAATTCTCAGGACGCTGAGACCATAGCATCAGCTCCAAATTATTTGGAGTAGTAAATGTTTTAGCAGGACTTGGACTCTGGAATGCCAGATCAGTTGACTAAAAAGTGCTTCTTCATTCTTCCCAGAATAATGGGCATAGTCCTTATAGGAGTGTCTTCTCAGAAATCAGGAAATTCTGCCTACTGCTGGTCTACATGGCCACAGTATAGCCAAGAACAGTTGCTATTCTAGATTATATGCAGAGGGACATTGAACATGTTAAAAAATCCTGGTAAACTTCATTTTCTAAGTAGTTAATAAACGTGCTTACCCCAAGTATCCCCCTTATCCCTTGTTCCAGAACCTATCCCAATCACACCATGGGGAGGACTGGCAAACCCACATGCCATCCTGCCAGGGCTAGGCATTTCCTACCAGAAGGGAAATAGCAAATGAGGTTGCTAAGACCCAGTTAAGCTTAGCCCTTTGAGATGGTCCGTGGGCAACCTTCCCTCACCCAGGACCTGGAAACCAGGTTCTGATCAAACTTGACAAGAAAACAAGCCTCTCTTAATCTGAGCCAAAATGGAAGGAACTTTACTCTGTAGTTCTGATCACTCCCACGGCTATTAAAGTTAAAGGAATTTCCAGCTTGGTGCACTAATCCAGAGTGAAACCAGCTGCCCAAGAAAGTGCCAGCTCACCAGAAGCATGTGACAGAACGTATGAGCGCAAGTCATCGGATGGCCTGAAATACCTCTTCAAGAGACAAAGATTAAGTAGTGTCTATGTCAAATACAGCTGTTCCCTCTAACTCTAGCCCAAATGCCTATTGCTAGGGGGAGGGCAAACCAGACACCCCTTTAGAAAACCTTGTCTGTTTTCATCTCCTGTAGCTTAACTAAAAAAGGGCAATGCCTTTTCTCATTCCTCTCCTCCACCATAGGAACTAGGATTGGCAATTTATACCTAACACTGTTGCCTACTGCAATCTCTCCCTAGAATTAACCAACAGCATACTGTAACTGAAAGAAGAATACTGTTTCTCATCAATTTTGGGAAAATGCAGCCTTTATAAGCACCCGCCTTTTTCCATTTCTGTGGTCCAATATTCTCTTAGTGGGACCATATATCCTCAAAATTCTAATCAAGTTTATTTCTTCCAGAATCAACATCTTGTTAGCCATATGGGGACTTCATCCAGCTTCACCTCCATCTTCCTCTAACCAAGTTAGAATAGCCAGAGGGTGTTACACCTTGTCGGTTAGGGCCTTCTGCCCCTAACCAGCAGGAAGTAATTACAGAAGAAAGACCATTGTCCTTCAGCATCACTTTAAGAATAAAGATGTAAACTCTCTGAGGGGGAAATGAGGCAGGTTAGTTAAAAAAGGAATCAATAGACAGAACTGGAACCTGGCAAAAAGTCCACGTGGATATCCATACCCCCAAGATGGCTGCTGGAAGACGTTCATGTGATTCTACCATTCAGAATGAAACTTCCTCAGGGAGCCAGGAAAAGCTCCGGATATTCTCCAGGGACCTTATCATTGGGCCTTTCTGGGGGATTGATGGGTAGGGTAAGCAATCAAAACAGCAAAGAGCTAGAATTCCTCCCAAGCTATTAGCAAAGGGGCGGAATAATTAATGGCTTAAAAAGCAAGTGCAAAGGTCTTTTGCTCTCTCTTGCCTTCACCCTGTCCCAGTACCTGTTCGTGCCCTATTCTGGCCTTCTTTTCC
This sequence comes from Tolypeutes matacus, assembly GCA_026826555.1. Taxonomy (NCBI): domain Eukaryota; kingdom Metazoa; phylum Chordata; class Mammalia; order Cingulata; family Chlamyphoridae; genus Tolypeutes; species Tolypeutes matacus. The sequence goes on from JAKSZT010053792.1 coordinate 4,822,500, forward strand.
CTTGCCTGTATCAGTACACAAGTAAAACTTGGGCCTTTATAATCTATAATGGGAAATTGTATTCTATAAATCAGCCCTCTTTATCACTCTTCAGTCCCTTCCTCTCTACCTGGGACCTATTATCTATTATTTTTTCCCATTTCTCTTTCCTCCCTACCTTAATAAATTACCTGCCTAATCAACGTGGCACACTCTTGAAATTCATTTCCTGCAGTTTAGCCAAGACCTAGACAAATTCTGTTACAATAATAAACTTAAAATGTTGATAAATGTAAATAAATGAATAGATAAATCAATGGAGCAGAATAAATAGTCTGGAAACAGTTTCACTTACAAGAAAGTCATATATTATAATGATTTGGCAAGTGTAGAGGTACAGAATTAAACAATAAATGATGTTAGAAACACTGCTTATCTTTTTAGGAAAAATCAATTTAGATGCTCAACTCAATGCTATCAACAAAACATAAATTTATTAAAGAGGTAAATTTAAAAATTCTATAGAAATGAGAAGAAAATAGAAATTACAAAGTATTAAATATTAAGAATGGTTTGATTTTTCAGATTAGAGGAAATTGGAAAATCCAAATTAAAGATATACAGTTTGGCATTCAATAAAAACTAAAACCTCTGGACATTAACAAAATAAGATAAATAAAATAAAATCTTGCATATTGATTTCAAGAAATTTTACAAAGTAAATATAAGTATTTCATGCCAATAAACAAGAAGAATACCAAGACTAGCATGAATAACTGGGTATGACATGTAAAGATACATGGAGAAATAGTATAAATTATCTATTGATGAAAGAAATGAAAAGTAGCCCAAGCTCATCAGTAGGTTTGCTTTTAGATTATATATAAATATATAAACACTATACATACATTATGTAAAGAGATCACAGAATCTAATATGCACACATACATAATAAAATAAGTGGCATATTGTTATTATAGTTTTTTATCTGTTAATAAAGCACAGGTTTTATAAGCTGGTGAACATGCACATTTTCAAACAATGTTGGTGACAGGGTAATTATCCATTTTGAAAAGAATGTGACAATACTTATTTAATAGGATGTGAAATGAGATCCTTCTTTCTCAGTTTTGGCTGGAGTCCCAAGACAATAAGTGATAAGTGAACCCCATTCCATGGTAAAGTGCTAAACCACTTGAAGAACATGCAAATAAAGTACCCAAGGTGCACAGTAACCCAACCCATCATCTAGCTCCAGGCTACATAAACAGGGTGAGGGATTTAATTAGGGAAATTGTATGCTTAAGAGAGGACTTATTTGGAGAAATGCAGAGGTGCTATGGTCCCTTGGAGGTGCCTTATCTTCCCTCAAGCCTAGTTATAAACAATTCAAAGAAGCCACTCAGAAATCTAGGTGCTATTTTTCTGAGTAGGGGGCTCTCAAAGTTTAAAAGGTGGTCTGTGGAGAAGTGTCTGATAAACCTGAGATATCTGAATGGGAAGAATCTGGCAGAAAAACCTGTGACAATAATGTAGGTAGAAGTAGCTGTTCTCTGATTGACAGTGATTTGTAGGTGTGTCTCTTGAGGACCAGTTACAGGCACCAGGAGAAAGACTTGGCTTGAGGTAGCCTTAGAAACTGCTCGAAAGTTTGAATAGAGGAGTGAAAAGATAGCAGAAAGAATCTGGAGGAGTCCAGGAGCTGAACAAAAGATTTAAGAGTGTGGGAGAGGAAGATACATTTGTCGAAGTTAAGGAACAAGCAGGTGAGGGATCACCACGCATGAACCCACTCTCAAAACCAAACTCAAGACAGAACCAATTATATTTGACTTTTCTTCCCTTTACCTTACTTAATATTTTAATAGCATCAAGAATTGGAGAAAAAGAACCTAAATGCCCAACAATATCTTGGTATAGTATATCATGGAACATTTCATAATAAAATACTTTGTAACTACATAAAAAGATCATACATATCCCAGAATAAAGACAAGGGCATATTCTTAATTAGAAACCTAAATTTTATATAATTAAGTTTTATAATACTGTAGAAATAAAACTATTAATTGAAAAACTTAAAAAAAGTATTATAAACAGTATTGTAAAACTATTTAAAATGTTATCTGTGGGGTTTTGGGGTAGTAAAATTTTGGCCACCTTCTTTTCCCTTTATTTAAATTTTCTGATTTTTATTTTCTATTTTTAAAGGTATCATATTAATAAATAAAAACTACTTTCATAATAGTAACTTGTATTTAAGAAACAAAGATTTTCTAAAAGATTTACATTTATGAAATAGTCAATCACATAATCTTATTATACACACTGGTTATTTAAAATGAGCAGTGTTTCATTTCAAATATTTGGAAATTTTTCAGGATATCTTTGTATTTATTAATTCCAGTTTAATACTATTATGATCCAGAAATATACTTTGTATTATTTTTATTATTTTAATATGTTAAATTTTGAGTGACATAAACAGGAATAACTGACTACAAACCTCCAAATATCTTCTCCTTTATAAAGAAAACACTGACAAAATTGTAAAAATCAACTTTTTCATAACTCTGTAAATTAACAAATACTTACAAATATCCAAGGAGTATTTACTAAGAAAAATGGCTGAATATTTATAAGAGCTATGAGCTTTGTGGTATTTAAAATTCCCTATTAATATTCCTCTTTTCTAAATGCCACAATATCACTAAAAACCAATATCCTCACAATCATAGTGAAAGCCAGCCTCCTGATATTCTCTGCAGGGGGAAGAAGGGATTTAGAGCTCCACAAAAGCTCCACAACTAGGGTATGGTCATTATTTGACCTATATGGCAGTTCTCTGAAAGTTCCCATTTGAACAGCTTTTATTTATCTAACCTGACTCAGAGCTTGCTCAGGGCAAACAATCATTTCTTCAGGTCACTTGTCAAAAACAATCAGCACATTGTTCAACATTTTATATGCATAATAGGAGTCCCAGAAGTACATTAGAGAGAAAATGGGGTAGAATAAATATTAGAAGAAGTAATAGATGAAAACTTCCTATATTTGATGAAAAACATGAATCTACATATCCAAGAGACTCAACAAATTCCTAATAGGATAAATCCAAAAATATCTAAACCTAGACAAATGATAATAAACCTGTCAAAAGCCAAAGATTAAGAGAGAATCTTGAGAGCACCAAAAGAGAAGTGACTCTTCACATACAAGGAATCTTCAGTAAGATTAACAGTTGATTTCTCGTAAGAAACCATGGATACCAGAAGCGTAGGGGTGACTACTCAAAGTGCTTAAAGAAAAAGCCTGCCAACCAAGAATTTTATATCAAGCAAATTATCTTTAAAAAATGAAGAAGAAATTAAGATCTTCAGATAAACATGAAATAAGAGAATCCATCACTACAAGAACTGCCCTAAAAGAATATTAATGAGAAGCCTTCAGCCTAAAAAGAAAGGACACCAAACTAATTCAAATCCAAGTAAAGAAATAGAGTATCAATAAATTAACCTCATAAATAAATGTATAGGACAGTATAAATGCAATTTTTGCAACTTTATTTTATCTCCTATCTAATTAAAAAACTACAGGAACAAAAAAATATTAAAAATATAGAAAACAAATAGCAAAATAACTGACAAAAATACTATTTTAGCAGTATTTTCATTAAAAGTAAATGGATTAAATAGTCCAATCGAAAGGCAGAGATTATCATAATTGATAAAATAAAAACATAATCCAACAATATACAAACTACAAGAAACTCAAGTTTAAATTAAAAGATACAAAATAGTTTGAAGTAAAATGATAGAAAAGCATATTCCATGCCAACAGTATCCAAAAGAGAATGAGAGTGGCTATACTAATATCAATCAAAATAGATTTTAGGGGTGAAAAATTTTAAAGACACAAACTGGGATCAGGAAGACATAACATTATAATCAGATAAGCACAAAGCTTCCAAATACATGAAGCAAAATTGGTAAGTTGAGGGAAAATAAGAGTTTTACAATAAGTGTTGAGACTTCATTACCCCCTATTCAATAATGGAGAGAACTAAATAGAACATCAGCAAGGAAATAAAGGCACTATAAACTAACTTGACCTAACTGACATTTTTAAAACATTCTGCCAATAATAGCAAAAAAAAAAAACAAAAACAAAAACAAAAGCAAAAACATATTTTTCAAGTGCACGTGAAAAATTTTCCAGGATAGCAAATAAGTTAGTCCAGAATACAATTTTCAATAAATTTTAAAGGATTATATTATTAAAAGTATGGTCTCTGGTCACATGTTAATGAAATTAAATAATAAAAGGAAATTTGGGAAATTCACAAATAGCAATACACTACTAAACAAAGAGTGGGTCAAAGAAGAAATCACAAGAGAAATTTAAAAAATATTTGAAATTAATGAAAATTAAACACAAAATAACAAAACTTATGAGATGCAGCTCAAACAGTATTTAAAGGGAAATATACATTGGTAAACACCTACACAAAAAGGAATAAAGATCTCTCGCCTCATATCTATGGTCAATTGAGTTTTTAAATAACAATTTTTATTAGAGAAGTTGAGCTTACAAAACAATCATGCATACTGTACAGAATTCCCATACCTCACCTCTCCACCAATACCTTGCATTGTTGTGAAACATTTGTTACAGATTAAGAAAGAACATCATCAGACTATGATATAGTCAACTGATTTTTGACAGTGGTACCAAGTCCACTCAATGGGGAGAGAATAGTCTATTCAACAAGTGGTGTCAGGGAAACTAAATAACCATATACAAATAATTGAAGGCGGTCATCTAACTTATACCATATTGGGGAAGTCACAGACACACTCAGTGGCCATCTCCCAGCCTCGACTATGTCCTCCTTTCCCTCTTCCTTGTTTGTATGCAGGTGTTCGTTACATTTCCATTTTTTTAAGAGACGGCAAGCAGTTTTGCTCATTGACAGGGCTCTTCTCCCCTGGGTTGTATAAAAACCAGCACAATGCGAAGTGGGGCATGAGAAGCTACCAACTTTCACCTGAGCAGTTGACCTCCCCGGGGGCTCTCTTCCCCTACTCTTTTTGATAAGTCATGCTGTGTAAGTAATAAAGTGGTGATTTTCTGAAAGTGTTGTGCCTAAGTCTGTGTATCTAGTGATACCTCATGTTAAAGGTTGAGGCTGATTTACTAGAGGATTTTTCTCATTGTCTGCTCCATCCTCAGCAGTATTCCTTCTTTTTGCACTGTGCCTCTGATAATGTCTGTTTCTTACAGCTCTCCCTTCACTATTTCCTTATTTTTATTCTTGACACTTATTAGCCTGATGGTAGAGGTGGTTCCATTCTCAAATGTTCTGATTAAGCTCAGTCTCAGGCAGTCACGGTGTCCCTGAATCTCAGGGATCTCAGCCTTTGCATGTGCTCCTGTCCCTCCTTCAGTCTTTCCATAGAAGACAGCAGCCTATCTCAGTGGCCTCAAATATCCTACTCGAGGACTCAACTAAGAAGGAGTATTTCTCATATTTCCCAAACTCTCCCTATAAGCTTATAGTGTGTTTTATGGGAAAAAATGCTTACAACAGTATACAAACACCCTATATTTTCAGTTTCCATGGGCTTCTCTCTCTCCAATTTGCCCATATTTGGCCTCCACCAATTTATCAACTCTTCTTGATGAATTCTTAACTGGCTGTTTTTGCCCCCAAATAAGTGAGTGGTTGCTTACTGTCTCTCTCCCCAAATTTCCAATTAGCTGATATCTTGTGATCTTAGCTCAATTATGAGTTTAAAGAAAGTCATGAAACATGTAGATTGTCTGGTTTTCCCTTTTGCTATCTAACACAAACTATTATTACATTTTAAAATTTTTTTTTAATTTTTTAAAAGATACTTAGATTACATAAATTTTTTCACATTTATGTTAAGAAATATAGGGATTCCCATATGCCATACCTCCCACACCTCCCACAACCTCCCACATAAACATCCTTCATTAGTGTGGCACATTCATTGCAATTGATAAACACATCCTGGGGCTTTACTATTAAACATGGACCATAGTTTACTTTGTAGACCATACTCTTTCCCACACAGTTCTGCATATTATGTGATGATATAAATAACCTATATCTGTCATTGCAATGTCACTCAGGACAATTTCCAAGTGCCGAAAAAGCCCCCGTATTACAACTGCTTTTCCCTCTCCCTGACACCAGAGCCTCCAATGGCCACTGGCTCTACATCAATGTTGTAATTTCTTCCAATGCTTGAATGACAATATGTCTATAGTAGAATACTAGTGAGTCCACTCTAGTCCATAGCTCTTCCCCCAATCCTGAGGAGTCTGGATGGTGATGCCTGTCCACCTCCAATTGAGAGGGCGCTTATATCCCATGGGGAAGATGGATGGCACTATCCTACCTGTAGCTGCAGACTCTCTCCATTCCCTGAGATGGTCGTTGTCCATAATCACTCCCTGCCAGTTGTCCTGGGTGAGTCCAATGAGCTGTAGAGTAGGAGTTGCAGCTCCACTGAGGTTCTGGGCCCAGCTGGCACATGGACTGCCCAAAGACTCAAGTCTCTGGATGTACACCTACAAACTCCAGCACCAAGTATAGGTTTGAATAGAAGGGACAGATGAGCCATGTGCAGGGAAGACATAATTGAGTCCAACTCTGTCACTCTCAGGAGCACAAACTCCAAAGTAGGGCCCACTGGCAAGGCACCAAACTCTGGAACTATCCGCCCTGACCATAGGACCTGGGTGTCTCATATAGTACCTCATATATTCAAGGCAGAAACTCTTCCCCTGAGCTACCTTTCTTATTGGGTCAGTTAGCTCTTCAGAAAGCTGTTCAGTCACTTTCCCCCAGGTAGGTTTTACTCTTTAAGGGCAGCAGGATTCAGCAGGCTATGGGAGCAGATCCCCCCTCCCCTCTCCTGGTCAGGTTAAACTCCCTTTTGAAATTCAAATGGGACCCTGATGACTGAGTTCACCACACAGAAATGATTTTCAAGCCTTTTCTAGACCACCTCCTCCTCCCAGTGGGCCCTAAATAGGCTCTTGGAAATTTATTAAGAGCTTCCAACTGCCTGACTCCCTTAGGGGATTTGAAATTCTGAAAGTCCTCAGTGTGGAACTATTAAATTGGTTGACTCCACCCTCTCTCAGGCCAAACCTCTGTATCCCAGGAAAGTTAGGTAAATCAGGCTGCCTCAGCAGATTTGTCTCTCCCCTCAGCCTGGTGCCACTTCAAGCTGGCTGGTGTGCTCCCCAAAGCTCAGAGGAGGTCCAGGCAACCAAACCCACAGAAAGGAAACCCCTCTCCGCCCCTTGCCAGAACCCTCCCACTCTCAGAGAATGCTCCCTCTCGCTGGGTGGTCGGCAGGAGTTGGGGCTCACCCTGGCCCTTTGTCCTGAGGGTGGGGCTTAGACATCCATGATCTCCAAACACAGGGCTTAAAACCCCCAGTTTTATCTTGAGCAATCTATCTCCCTGTCCAACTCCCTCCAGATCCATGCCCCCAAGGCTCCTGCTCCATGGACTCCCAGAACAGCTCACTTGGGCAGGATCCTGTCCCCAATCAGCTGTCTTTTGCAAGAGAGATGGTGAGCACCCACTTAAACTGATGCCATCTTGCCCCTGACTCCTCTTATTACTTTTTTATATTATTTTATTTGTTGTTTCTAATGGATGGGTTACGGGGTGTGTGTGCATGTGTGTGTTTCCAATCAATTATTAAAAAGTAAAATACTAAAGTGTTCTACCTCTTCAAATGATATCTGGCATATTTCTTCAATGAGTAGTAAATACGGTGAAACTCAATTTTTAACAGAAGATGAACCGCATAAAGACTGGAACTTAGCGAACTATTTGCACTTTAAATATTGAACGTAAATGGAGCTTTAAGCCCAAATGACTGAAGCTTGCCTGAAGAAATTTGCCAGTCAAACACAATTAGGCTAGAAGTAATATTAAAATAAAACTCAAATCACTAAGACAGGTATCAACAGCAGAAATTCATTTCATCCTGTATATACTGAGTCAAAATAACAAAATAATAAGTTTATCAGTGATAGGGTAGAAAAAGCAAAGGGAAAATGAAAAGTTTTTCTCTTTGCAGAATATTTAAGGTTTCTGTACTCATATTGCTTCTTATATTTGAGGCTTTTAGTGTTGAATACTTAATATAAAATCATTAAGACAAAGTCCTTATTGGGAAAATAGCCATGTAATGACACCAAATAGGTAAAAAATGAAGAATCTATCATTTTATATCTTGGTATAAATACAACTTTTGAAATGAACTTCTGCTTTCTAAACTGCTGTCATGCTCTTTAAAATTGCAAAATAATTGCTACGAATCTTTTCTTATTCAACATAAACTCCTAATATATATATTAAGAAGACAGGAGTAAGCAGCAGCCTGATTCCTGAAAGTGCACTGGACTCACAGCAAGAATTGGAATCTTGTTATATCACTTATTAGTTTTAGTAAATTACCTAACCCATTAAGTGAGGGAGGTTGTTGAAAAATAATCACACCCCTCCCCAAACCATAATCACCCGTTCACCCTAACAGAAATGTTTCTCCCCCTTGATAAGCTATGATGGATGGGATATTGTCTTAGTTTGCCAAAGGGCTGCAGATGCAAAGCACCAGAAATAGGTTGGCTTTTATGGTGGGGAGTTTATTTAGGGTAAAAGCTTACAGTTCTGAGGCCATGAAATATCCCAATCAAAGCACCATCAGAGATGCTTGCTTTCTCACCAAAGTCAGCTGCTGGTGATCCTGGTGTATAGACATGTGGAGAAGATGGTGGCCAGTCTCTGCCGAGGTTCTTGTCTCCCTCTCCAGAATCTACCACCTCCTGGAGCTCAGCTGTGGGCAACCAGGTATATAGCTTGTCTCTTTCTGGCCTCCTCTCTCAGTTTTGACTGCTTCACTTTCTTCCCAAGTGTGGGCCTTCAGACATAGGGCTCATCTCTTCCACCTTGAGCTCCTCCGTGGACCCAGACTCTTGGGGACTTCATGCTTAAACTTTGGCTGCTAGTGATCCTTGAGTCTTCTTATAGCAGTTTGATATTGTTTATGAATTCCAAAAATAGATATTGGATTGTGTTTGTGAACTGGTCTGTTCTTCTGGGCATATTAGATTGTATTGGATTCGAGGTTTCACTTTTACTTGATTAAATTATTAAGTCTTTGATTGGGGCACATTAGTAGGACCAAGGGAGTGGGGATTCACAGAGAAAACTACATGGCAGAGGAGAAAGTTGGAGTTTTAATGCTGGAGCCCCGGGAAGCACATACAGAGAGAAGCAGATACGTAAAGAAAGAGAGAAGGCTGCATTAGACATGGCAGATGCCCCAGGAAGAGAGATAAGCCATTCTGATAGTTTGCAGCTGGCCTTATGGAGAGAGCAGAGCAGCTGAGCCCAGAGAGAAACGAGCCCCAGGAGAGAGACTTGTCCCAGCCTGTAGCTGATATTGGAAGAAGCTGAGACCATGGCGACTCAGGAAGAAGAGGAGGCCTAAACCCTTGCAGACAGCAGCCATCTTGCTCCAACACATGGCAACAGACTTTGGTGAGGGAAGTAACTTATGCCCTATGGCCCAGTAACTCTAAGCTTCTACCCCAAATAAATACCCTTTATAAAAGCCAACAGATTTCTGGTATTTTGCATCAGCACCCCTTTAGCTGACTAATACATCTCTCTCACATGGCAAGATAAAAAATGGCAGCTTCTTTTTTCTGTGTGTGTCTCTCTCTGTGTCTCCATTTATTTGAGACTCAGAAAGAGGGTGGAGACTCAACCTGATGTAGTCCTCACTGATGTAGTCCAACCAAAAGCAATCTAATCAAGTGATCTAAAGTGAATCTAATGTAATCAAAGGGTACCACACCCACAGGAATAGGGTTGTTTAAGAACATAATCTTCGGGAATTCTAAAAAGAACTTCAAACTATCACAGATATTAATCAATATGAGGCAAGCAAAAACTTGCAATGGGGTTGCAGTATGGGATTATATCTCTCTACATTGCCATGACCATGAGAAGTGCATGTTCTTGGGAGTGTGAGAAGCAATCGGTGCATACTTCAACATGACATGCAACTTAGTTCCTTCAACTAAACTTAGCCTAGAATAGACAACTCACAGCCAACCACAGATATATGAACAAGCCCAACTGACCTACAGATGTGTAAGATGAGAATGCTTATTTTGTACCCATTAAGATGGTGTGGTTGTGTGTTATACGGCATTATTTTGGCAATAGCTAACCAATTCAAATACTTACTTCATAATGTGATATTTAAATCATATTCTGTTTCCAAAAGAATTTATCCTTTTGTTTGAATATAATGGGTATGCAATATTTATGTCAATAATTATAATATTTACTAAAATTATAATCTAATGAATATACCAGGACGTGAGATCTAATAAGATATAAGAAAAAAGAAATAACAATGTATCTATTAGTATTTTGCTTAGTTGAATATAACAGAACCCGTATAGAAAGGTTTAACTAAACAGGAGTTGTTGGTTTTTTTTTTCTCTCACATATCAAGTCTGGTGTAGGCAGTTTTGGCCTAGTCCAGCAACTCTACAGCAGCAAAAAATATATTTCTCTTCTGCCATCTTTAACAAGTGGGTTTTTTTTTGTTTTTTGTTTTGTTTTGTTTTGTTTTTGCCGGGGCGGGGTGGTGGATTACGTACAATGTAAATGGTTTATTTAACATTTGCAGATCATCTCCATAGGCCAGGTGGTCGACCCAGACATCCAGGACCCAGCAGGCTCAGCGCAGCCTCCGAGCCTCTCCTTCGGACTCCAACATAGTGAGCACGTTGCCCTCGCGCACCGGGCCTTTCACGTTGGGGATGATGGAGCGGCTCGTGTCGCCCATAAATTCCACAGGAACCTGTGTGCATTGTCCCTGAGAGCCGGTCCTGCCCAGCACCTTGGTGACCCGGGCCAGCTTGATAGGCTGCACGTGACTGGTATCCATGATGGCGGCAGTAGGGCGGAGAGCTGACAGGTGGTTTTTATTCACGTATTTGCTACATTGTGGCTATCAGTTGGCTGCTCTACAAAGAGGAAGAAAGCAAACTTTCCCAAAAATGTCTAGCAAAATTGCTCATGGCCCCTCTAAACTCCCTGGGAGAATGAGAAAATGAATGTTTTCGATAAGCATATTGCCATATATAAGGCATAATGGGGTTCTGTGAATAAAGCAGTAAGAAGACACTTTGTGGGTAACTAGCAGTGTCTCCCACAAAGCAAGCAATAAAACCCCATAGTTTACAGGATTCTATACATTAATACATTTCAAGTGAAATAGGAAAGGCTATTACAGTAAACTTGGGGAACCTGGAAAAGCCTGGATTTTGACAAAGAAGGCCTAGAATACTGATGGGTAGCAGGAGAGGAAAACACATATGAGGGTTTCTAAGCCATTGTTGAGCATCCAGAGGTCCAAACTTCAGAGATGACCTCTTTGAGGAGCCCACATTTTAGCAGAAGCTTGCATTATAAGAAAAAATGTCAGCCATGAGAGGATCTAGCAGAAAAGAACCCCAGCAGAGAAAACAACTCACACAAAGGCTATGAGGCCACAATAGCCTGGAACATTCCAATAGCAACAAGATAGTATGTGTAGCTACAGCAGAGTGAGCAAGGCAGATAATGTAGAAAATGAGTTCAGGCAGCAGCTCAGAGCTTCACCCTGTAAGCCCTGGAACCATTGCAAGGCATTTGGATTCTATAACGTGTGCAGTGGGAGTCATTGGAGGATTTGAAGCAGGGAGGTGATGTGATCTGATTCACATTTTTTAATACATATTTTTATTAGGGAAGCTGAAGGTTAACAGAAAAATCATGCAGAAAAATACAGAGTTCCCATATACTCCCACTCACATGCACAGTTTTCCCTATTACTAATACTTTGCATATATGTAGTATCTTTGTTACAATTTATGAAAAAATATTATTATAATTGCAGTATTAACTATAGCCCATAGTTTTAATTAAGGTTCACTGTTTGTGTTGGGCAATCTTCTATTGTTGCTATTTTAAATTTTATTCTAGTAACATACATACAACCTAAAATTTTCCCTTTTAACCACATTCTTATATATATAATTAATTGGTGTTAATTACAATATTATCATAAGGCATGTCTCCATATAATATATTTGCATTCGTTTGAATATATGAACTTATAATTGTACCTATTTGAGGCTTTTGTATATGGTACTTTTTAAAAGAACTAATAAATAGTATGTTTATTTTCTAAAAGTTCATATATAATGCTTTCAGTTTAGTAGTCTGTTTTGAAGAATTACAATAGTTGATTTCATCCTAAGAGAATTCAATACATTTATTTTTCTAAACATAAGCTTCAAACTAAAGTTTTAGTAATTTAAATGATCTAATTTGCAATGCATGGAATATTTATCAGGTTGCACTGTTTGGTTTACATTTTAAATATACAAGTCATTTACAAGCTTATTCAAGTAGACTAATAACAATAACAATAATAACATAATATTGTTTACTTGTACTGCATGTTATCTATATTCTTTTAGGTTTACATATTTTATAGAATAGTCACAACTCTATGATAGATATTATTATGATAACTATTTGAGAGACTAGGAAATTGACAAAACTGGTAGAGTTCAGATCCAAGATTCTCATTTATACAGCCTACTTGCAGCAATCACTCTGTCATTCCCTACTCCATACTACATCATTACTCAAAAAAGTGGCTGTTGCTGGGGACAATAATTGAAGCAGGGAAACCACTACAATGCTTTTGCCATTCAGGCTAGAGATGGTGGTGGTTGGGTGAGATTTAAAGCAGATTCTATCATCCACTGAGGAGTGTGTTTTAGTTTCCTTATTCCTGAAGCAAATACAATGCAATGGGTTGGTTTAAACAATGGGAATTTAAAGACTTGCAGTTTCTGAAGCAAGGATAATTCCAAATAAAGCATTATCAAGGCAATGTTTTCTTCCCAAAGACTGGCATTCTGGGGTTGACTGTCAGTGATCCTTGGTCCTGGACTCCTCTTAGTACAGGACAACACACATGGCAGTGTCTCCTGGCCTCTCCCTTCTCTTCCAGGTCCCATTGACATTTGACTTCTTAATTCCTGTGGCTTTCTCTCTATGTGCCTGAGTTTCTTTCTTCTTATAAGGGACTCCAGTTGTAGGATTAAGACCCCAACCTCATTGAGTTACACCACACTTTAACTGAAGTAAACTCATAAAAATTCCTACTTACAATGGGTTCACACCCACTGAAGTGGATTAAATTTAAGAGCATTTTTTTCTGGGGTACATAGCCCCAAACCACCAGAGTAAGGTATAAGGGAAAAAGGAATAAAAATTTCCACTGGGCTCTGGGAAAGAACAACTATTGAATGTGGTACCATTATTCAACTGGTGAAGACAGGGAGAGAAGAAATTTTAGACAGGGACGGGAGTACTGGGATACAGAATCAGGAGTTTTGATTTCAGCATTCAAGTTTGAAAAGAATGTATGTTGCTAAGCATAGAACCTGACTAGCTGGTTTCAAACAGAAGTCTGGAGCACAAGGGAAAGTTCATTGCTAGAGCTGCTCTGTAGGCCCATACTCTTGGGGGCTTCATCCTTAAACTTTGGCTGCTAGCGATACATTTTAGAGTTATCAGCTTATGGAGGACATTTGAAAGCCTTGAGCCTAGAAGGCATGAAACTAAAACTAGGGAGGGTGTTTAAATAGAGAAAGTAGTTTATAACCAAGTCATGGAGCATTCTCACATTTGAAACTTTGTAATAGGAGGAAAATTAGCAAAGGAGATGAGAAGGAATAGAGAGATCAGAGAACAATTGTGGTATCTCAAAAGTCAAGGGAAGAAAGTGTTTCAAGAAGAGAAAGTCCAACTGTGGGAAATACTGCTGAGAGAAATGCAGGAAGGATAAGAAGTGACCATTGGCAAGGTAGAGACTTAGTTAGCTTTATAAGGGCACTTTGGCAGAGTGATTTGAACAGAAGCCTCCTTGAAGTAGGTTGAAAACAATTCAAGGTTAGGAAATGCAGTCAAGAAGTGGAGACAGTTAAGTTAGGCAAGCATGTAAATAATTGTAACATACATTTTACAGGTGCCATTTAATAAAATCTCCCTTTAATTACAGATTCTTAAAATTTTCTAGCAGGAGAGATTCAATTGTATTATTGTGTTTTTTTGTATCTAATTGTCCTTTATATTTATGCCTATTTTTGCATTGAGGGTCCCCAAGACCACCCAATTCACCTGGCTGACTCAGAGGACTCAGCATATAGTCATACTCATAGCAATGATTCATTACAATGAAAGAATACAAAGAATAATCAGCAAAGAGAAAGGTGCATGGCATAAAGTCCGGAAATAATCAAGTACCACCTTCTAAGTGGTCTCTTCCTGAGAACATTCACAGGATACTTTTAATTCCTCAAGCATAAAATTGTGACAAGTGTAAAATGTTGTCTACCAGGGAAGCTCCTTAGAGACTCATTACTCAAGGTTTTTTATTGGGGCCTGGTAATGTAGGTATATTCTGACTAGTGCATACCAAACTTCCAGACTCCCTGAGGACAGCAGGTGTTCGGCATAAACCACATTATTTGTAGCAACAATTTAGGCACATTGAGCCACTCTTATCAGTTAGGGAATGGTAGCAGCCCACCCAAAATCCAAGTTCCCTGATGCTAGCCAAGGTTTAATCTTGCAAACAGGCCTTTCAAAGGATAACAACCTCAGTCCTGCTATGTCAACTCTTCCTTGCCTGCCAAAGTTGATTAGCTTCTTCTCTGAGTCTTTATATTTCTAGCCATATGTTGGCTTCAGGACATCCCCATCAAAGAAATTGAACAAGGAGAAAGGTAATTAGGCAGTGGGTATTAGGAGGGGTTTCAGCCAGATTATCAGGGATGTCTTGCAGCATGTAACCAGACCTAGGGACTGATCTAAAGGAAAGAGGCAGGTCTCTATCTTCCAGAAGAACTGATAAAAATATGAGAGGGCCAGATCTTAAAGCAAATGAAATATTAAAGAGCAACATTATTTTACAAAGGAAATTAAGAGCACATTCCAGCTTCTATCTTTTTTATCTGGCATTCTAATTTTCATATCTAGATACTAGTGTTTCCAATCATGGAATATAAGTCCAGCCACACCCAGAGGAGAGAAGGTCAAAAGCAATAGGGTCGAGGTATCATCCAAGTAAAGAGACTTGCCTTGCCCTAGAACCAACTCTGGTTTCAGGGAAAGTAGGGGTCTCTCTTCCAGTAACCTGTTATTGCATGACAAAAGACCCTACAACTTAGTGTCTTAAAACAACTGTTTTATTATATCCTATGGATTTTGTGGGTTAGAAACAGGGCAGGGCTTGACTGAGTCATTCTTCTGTTCCATGTGGCTTTCATGACCATTCCTTCTTAGTATTCAACTGGTAGGTGGGCTGGTCTGAAGGCTCTAAGATGGATACACTCATAGATCTGGCACTTTAGTAGAGATGATTGGAAATCTGGGCTCAGCTGAGACTATTTACTGGAGCACCTGCACATGGCCTCTTCAGCTTGGTGGTCTTTGTGTAGCTGAACTTCATAAGTATAGGCCCAAGCTCCCAGAGGGAACATTTCAAGACCAAGGGGGAATCATCAAGGCTTCTTCTGAAATTGGTGCAGAAGTCTTCAAATATTATTTTTGCCATATTCTGGTGGTCAAAGAAGTCACTAAAACCAACCTAATTTTAAGAGGAGGACAATTAGATTCCGTTTCTCAGTGAATAGCAAATAATTTGCACCATTTTCAATCTGCCACATTCACCATTTCTAAATTTCTTCTCCGCTAAGGTGAACTAAGTTTCCCTCTTGCCCCGTTTTCATTCTCATTCTTTTCAGAAGATAGCACAATTTTTCAAAATGATACCCTTTAGTTCTCCAAGCAGTTGCTGGACTACCCTAATTAGCTATGCTTCACAACCATAAAGCATTAAGGTTTATTATGAAATTCATAGGACCTCCAAAAACTCCTTTTGGATCTATATGTAAACTAAAGTAATAATTTTGTCTGACTGGTATACAAACAATGAGGTAAGATGTAGCTGGGTCTGTTCTCAAATTGGAATAGAGGATTTTTTAACCAATGGAGTCCACAATCCAGAGTTTAATTGTAGTTTAATATGGAAGGACAAGACAAAACATGTTTCCAACAAAGGGAATGACAATGGTAAAATATTTGAGGAAGATGTTTAAAATAATTCAAAATGTGAAAGCATGCTCTAGAGCTATAATAAATGAATATGGGTGGGCACACAGTCACTAGTGGTTGGCTGGATTTTTGTTTTGGGATTAGGATACCATTTAGTCACTTGTATACATTCATTAAACATATACATATCCTTTTAAACCATTTATAAGATAGCCTGGAAACTAATTTGCACCTATAAAGGTCTTCTCTGTTTACAAATAACAAAGTAAACTCACAAAAGGATGATGATGGATAAAGCCCATCCCAGGAGGCAGAAAGTGTCTGCAACTGCAAGTAATACAGTTCCATCCCTCTGCCCCATGGAATCTAAGCCCTCTCTCAATCAGAGACAGCATAGGCATCACCATCCCAAAATCCTCAAGATTGAGGAATGAACAAACAAAAGGGTGGAAAGCAACTATGGACTAAAGCAGACTTATGATTATTCTAGCAATGGAAAAATTTGTATCATTGATATAAAGGCAGTGGCCACCAGAAGTTCTAAGGAGAGGGAGAGAGAAGAATAGGTGCAACATGGGGGCATTTTGGGGACATTGGATTTTGTCCTGCATGACATTGCAATGACAGATACAGGCCATTATACATTTTGTCAAAACCTATAAATTTGTGTGGGGAAAAGTATAAAGTATAATGTAAACTATAACTTTTCACTAGTACAGTGCTTCAATATGTGTTCAGCAATTGTAACAAATGTACCACACTAATGAAAGATGTTATTAATGTGAGAAAGTGTGGGAGGGGGAGGATGTGAGGTAAATGAGAATCCCCTATATTTTTTAAGTAACATTTATGCAATCTAAAGCTTCTTTAAAAATTAAAAAAAAATATTTTTAAAAAGTAAAGTAAAAAGCATTCTCTTTCAATATTGTTTGTAAATGCTCACTTTCCCCACAAATGGCCTATAGTATATAAAAGGCAATGTCATGAGGTGTGCATTTGAGTTTTATGTACTATCCTAATTTTCTCCACAGAGGTATTGCTATTTAAATCATTAGAGGAATTTCCTTTTACTATTTACTAGGTCACAGTAAATAATAATGGGCTGCATTTCTCAATGAAAATACATCTCACAGTATTTATTTGAAAATTCAGGAGGAATAATAGAGTCATTTCCCTTCTACAAAAGACTCGAATTTTCTCTCTTCCTCCTAGAAATAAAAAGGAAAATGAAGGCATAACTAGTAAAGAACAGCCCTATCAAGATGGTGCTGATTTGAGCCTTTCGTTTTCAACTCTCAGCCAACACTGATAGGCTCTTAATCCTGACGGGGTTATCTCAGGAGTGTTATGCACTGATCTGACTGATAAGGGAATGCCATCTGCAGTGGGATTTTTAATTTTCAAACTAAATTTTAAAAGCTGCCATAGAAAACATCTTATCTTAGACCCCTAATAACCAGGAAGGCTGCTTGGCAGTCACTTCACCTATATATGAATATTTACTTTGAAATCAATAGATCAAGAATTAATTTGACTTCATTTTTTCCAGGCCCAGGAAATGTTACCATGAAAACTATTTATTTGCAGCACCTTGCTCCAGGACTCACCCCAGGGTTTTCTGCCCATTCAAAGTAAGGCCTGTGCCCTGAGTCAAGCTGCTGTGGCTGCCAGAGGCACTTGTCACTGTGATAAATATGACCCCTCTCACATTCACCTTACAGCCTCCAGCCTTCAGCAAGGACTTTGCTTAAAACTGAGTGGAGCGAAAATGGAGTATGGCAGTTTGGATTGTTTATGAATCCCAAAAAAGAGAAAGATTATGTTTGTAAACTGGTCTGTTCCTCTGGGTGTGATACCCTTTGATTGCATTAAATTCATTTGAGGGGCCTTTGATTAGTTTACCTTTAAATATGTTTTTAGGACTTTTTTTCATATAACAAATTATAAAAGTATTTATTTGAATAATTCATATACAATGCATCTTAAACACTTTAAAAAGGACTTTTAGGGCTTTTTTGATTCAATTGTCAGTAAGGTATGACTCAGGTTGACTCCCCACCCTCTTGCTGGGTTCGATATAAAAGGACACTTAGAAAGACACACTGTAAAAGAGATCTCTGTCATTTTTATCCTACCATGTGACAGAAATGAAAGGATCAAATACCTGAGACCCTGGGGAGAGAGGAGCCATTTTGCCTGATAGCCTACAGCTGATCTTGGGAAGAGAGCGGGACAGCTGAGACAGATGTAGGATACACCGAGACAAGCCTTGTGACAGCTTTTAGCTGAAATAGGGAAGAAAGCAGAGCAGCTGAGCCTGAGAAAGGAAGCCCAGAGGGGAAGGCTGAAACCTCACAAAGATGGGAGGCCATCTTGCTTCACCACGTGGCAATACACCAGGATCAACAGTGGCTGACTTTGGTGAGAAAACATCTCTGCTAATGCCTTAATTTGGCTTTGGAACTGTAAGCTTTTACCCCAAATAAATTCCTATTATAAAAGCCAACAATCACTTGACTGTAGATGTGATGGTCTGAGTTCTTGATTTGGTTCCATTGGTCAATGTGTCTGTCTTTATGCCAGTACCATGCTGTTTTTAACACTGTAGCTAGTCTAGTAATATGCTTTAAAGTCTGGAAGTGAGAGTCCTCCAACTTTGTTCTTCTTTTATAAGAACTTTTTGGTTATTCAGGGCCCCTTACCCTTCCAAATAAATTTGACTATTGGTTTTTCCACTTCTGGAAAAAACACTGTTGGGATATTATTTGGCTTGCATTGAATCTGTAAATCGGTTTGGGTAGAATTGACATCTTAATGATATTTAGTCTTCCAACCCATGAACACAGAATGCCCTTCTATTTATTTGTCTTCTTCAATTTCTTTTAGCAATGTTTTGTTGTTTTCTGAATACAGGACCTTTATGTCCTTGGTTAAGTTTATTCCTAAATATTTGATTGCTTTAGTTACTATTATAAATGGATCTTTTTTCTGATTTCCTCCTCAGATTGCACATTAGTCATGTAAAAAACGCTATTGATTTTTGTATTTTAATCTTGTATCCTGCCACAGCTGAATTTGTCTATTAGTTCTAGTAGCTTAGCTGTCGATTTTTCAGGAGAGTCTAGATAAAGGATCATAACATCAGCAAATTATGAAAGTTTTACATCTTTCTTTCCTATTTGGGTGCCTTTTATTTCTTTATCTAGTCTAATTGCTCTAGTTAGAACATCTAGCAAAATACTGAATAACAGTGTTGACTGTGGACATCCTTGTCTTCTTCTTAATCTCAGCAGGAAAGCTTTCAGTCTTTCACAACTGAGTACAAGGCTGGCTGTAGGTTTTTCATATACGCACTTTACCCTATTGACAAAGCTTCCTTCTATTCCTATCTTTGTTTTTATCAAGAAAGGGTGCTGTATTTTGTCAAATGCCTTTTCTGCATCAATGGAGAGGATTATGTGCTTTTTCTTCTTCAATTTACCAATGTGATTTATTACACTAATTGATTTTCTTGTGTTGAACTACCCTTACATACCTGGGATCAAATCCAATTGATCGAGGAATATAATATTTTTAATGTGCTTTTGGATTCTGTTTGCAACTATTTTGCTGAGGATTTTTGCATCTATGTTCATTCGAAATATTGGTCTGTAATTCTTCTCTTTTTTTTTGTAGTATCTTTATCTGGTTTTGGAATTAGGGTGTTGTTGGCTTCATGAAATGGGTTTGGTAGCATTCTTTCCTTTTCAAATTTTTGGAAGAGCTTGAACAAGATTGGTATTAGATCATCTTTGAATGAATGATGAGTGTAATTCAAATGTGAAGCCATCTGGTCCTGGGCTTTTCATCTTTGGGAGGTTTTTGATGACTCTTCACTTATGATTGGTTTGTTGAGGTGTTCTATTTCTTCTAGGGTCATTGTAGGTGGTCCATGTGTTTCTAGGAATTTGTCCATCTCCTCTACATTGTCTAGCTTTTTGGTATATAGTTGTTTAGAGTATCCTCTTATGATTTCTACAGAGTCAGTGGTAATGCCCCCCTCTATTTCTGATTTATTTATTTGTGTCTTCTCTCTTTTTTTTTCAGTCTAGCTAAGGGTTTATCAATTTTCTTGATCTCAGAGAAACAACTTTTGGTTTTGTTGATTCTCTCTACTGTTTTTTTTTTTGTTGTTGTTGTTGTTGTTCTCAATTTTACTTATTTCTGCTCTGATCTGTACTATTTCTTTCCTTCAGCTTGGTTTGCAATTAGTTTGCTGTTCTTTTTCTAGTTCCTCCACATGTGCAATTATAGATCTTCGATTTTAGCTCTTTCTTCTTTTTTAATGTAAGCATTGAGGGCTATAAATTTCTCTCTCAGCAACGCCTTTGCTGTGTCCCATAGGTTTTGATACGTTGTATTCTCAATTTCATTCATCTCAAGATAGTTACTGAATTGACTTGCAATTTCTTCTTTGACTCACTGATTATTTTAGAGTGTGTTGTTTAATCTCTATATATTTATGAACGTTCCCTTTATCTATCCATTATTGATTTCCAGCTTTAATCTGTTATGATCAGATAAAGTGTTTTGTATAATTTCGATATTTTTAAATTTATTGAGACTTGTCTTGTGTCCCAACATAGGATCTATCTTGGAGAAGGATCCATGAGCATTTGTAAAGAAAACATATTCTGCTGTTTTGGGGTACAATGCTCTATAGATGTCTGTTAGTTCTAGTTTATTTCTCATATTACTCAAGCTCTCTGTTACTTTGTTTATCCTTTATCCAGATGTTCTATCCAATACTGAAAGTTGTATATTGATGTCTCCAACTATTATTGTAGACACATCTATTTTTCCCTTCAATTTTGCCAGGGTGTGCCTCATGTACCTCGGGGCACTCAGGTAAGGTGCATAAATATTTAGTACAGTTATTTCTTCTTGATGAATTGCCCCTTTTATTAATACACAATGACTTTATTCATGCCTTATTATAGTTTTGCATTTGAAATCTATTTTGTCCAATATTGGTAACACTACTCCAGCCTTTTTTTGGTTACTATTTGCATGGAGTGCCTTTTTCCAACCTTTCACTTTTAACCTGGTTGTGTCCTTATGTCTGAGGTGGATCTCTTATCTACAACATATGGATGGCTCATATTTTTTTATCCATTCTATCAGTCCATGTCTTTTGATTGGGGACTTCAAGTCATTAACACTCAATGTATTACTATAAAGGCTTTACTTATTTCATCCATTTTGTCCTTTGGCTCTCTGTTGTCATATTTGTCTTCTTATCCTTTAGTTTACCCTTCCTAATAATCTTAATTTCTAAACTTTTTTCCAAATCTCTCACCCTTGTTTATTTCTTTCAGACTGCATCAATCTCTTTAGTATTTCTTGGAAATCTGGTCTTTTGGTAACATATTCTATCAATTTTTGTTTGTCTGTAAAGACTTTGAACTCACCCTCATTTTTGAAGGACAGTTTTGCAGGATACAAAATTCTGAATACACAAAAATGTGATTACACTGAATACCACTGATTGTACTCTTTGGATGGATTTATGCTTTATTGCTATGTATCAATAAAATTGATTTGTTAAATAAAAGTTAAAAAGTGTCATTGGAAAAAAAATGCTAATAGATTTCTGGTACTTTGCATCAGCATCCCTTTGGCAGAGTAATACACAGAGAAAAAGAGAAAAGGAAAGATATGCTTTCTAACTTGATGTTAAGTTTAGAATTTTATATTTAAAAATTTTTCCTCACCACTCACCTTTCCCCTGATGAGAATGTAATGGTCCAATTAATGAGGACTCTCGTCATTTTTGGTGAAATCAACCAGCCTCTGAGATAATTAGATGAGAAATGTGTCCAACATTTTAGGGCTAATATCACTCCTCATTTATGTTGTTCTGCAGGTTGAAATCTATAGAAAAGGCTCACTATTTTCTTTCCATGATGCCAGAAATCAGTTTTATAGGGTTGTCATATATAGCAATATAAAGTAAGCAGGATGCCATATTAAACTGGATATTCCTATAAAATTTTAGTATAAGTATATATCATGCAATACTTGGGATATACTTATGCTAAAACATATTCATTTCTTATCAGAAATTCAAATTTACCTGGAAGTCCTGTATTTTACCTGGTAACCCTAGATTTATATATCTTTGGATATTTGCTACATTTCTACACTTGAATTTATAAATCTCTTTTGAATCAAATAAGAGAAAAATATTCAAATGGGAGAAACTTTTTATGAAGGTTAGAGTTGCCATGTAACAGAAATCCTTATAAATACACTAAAATAGTTAAACATCAGACTTTCTAATCTCAGTCAATATCTATAGTGTTGGCCAGAATGTAAAAAGCCACTCAGTGGTCTGAATATTTTATAACCCTGTAAAAAGATGAAAGAGTAAATTAGCAGTAAATGACTTCTTCATGCAAGAAAATATTTGTTTTACTGGTGTCAATGCTTATTTTAAATTAATGGGAGGATGCTTACAAAATAAAACAAGTGATGGAGAAGCAGAAAAAACCCCATGGGTTGTTGGGCACATTTTTTACAAGTGTCAAGGATGATAAAAGTCAGACTGAGTATTTCTTTATCATTTCAGTAATGCCACAGAATACTAAAGGGAGACCAATCCTAATCACAACTTCATTATCTAAAGTATCTTACATTAAAATACCGTTCTTGCTTCTAATGATGATATCTAACTGAAACAGGAGAATACTGTATATGTTTTACTTGTTATGTAAAATATGTGTGTGCATGTATGTATTTGTATATATATGTGTGTGCGTACATGCATGTGTGTGTGTAATTTATGGTCCCCTCCTAGAAGCAAGCATGGTGGCATTTTATCAGAAACTTTATATACGGACCTACATTTACTGTTTAGAAATGCAATAGAAACAACAAAATAAACATTATATATAAAAAGGGCCACAATTCCATATATATATACATCTATATATGTATATATCTCCTTTAAATAATTTAATCAGTATTTGAAAATTTTCCATATTCAAGTCACTGTATCTATTTACCTACAAAATATGAAGTTGCTGATGTTTTTTTTTTCTTTCCTTCCAACACCCTCTCCAACTATTGCACAGGGTATTACTTTTCTTCCTTTTACTACACCTATCCAGTTCATAGAAAAAGTAAATTAGTTTAATAAAAAATAGCAGTAAGGGTTTTTATAAAGGGCATGTGTTACTTGGAAATCATAGTGCTAACTAATTTGAAGTAAGAACCATTCACACTATCAGAGTAGGTTTATTAAAAGAGGGCATATTAAACAAATTGATAGTATCAAAATTAGTGTTAGAAGAGCATTAACCTATATGAAAGAACATATAGCCTTAGATGAAACCATTTGAAAACAGCAAGAATAACACCAAACTCTTCATATTGAGTCTTCAGAGATCTAAGACATTGTTAAGCTACTTTGAATTCTTGTAATGGAACTAAATTAGCAAATACAATTCTATTATGAGAATATTCTATATTTCTAACTTTTCATGAACTCAACCTGGCATATCCTGCACTAAGAATGAATTAGACAAAATTTTATTTTGTGTATGTGTGTGTGTGTGTGTGTGTCAGAGAGAGAGAGAAAGAGGACCCTATCACATATAAAAAATGCAATGATTATTGTAGTTCTATTCGTGTGTTAGACTGAAAAAATTTGTGTACTAGTAATCTGTTTGTAGTTACAACTATGAAGTCTATTGTTTTTGCTTTTCAAAGAGTAATTTTCAGTCATTTTGAATTACCCCTTTGCTTTAAAAAAGAATCCTTTTGCTTGTTTCTGCTCCCCTCACCTCGGGTAGCCTATGAAGTAACAAGCTATTTCATATAAAACGACTTTTAAGAAGAGAAGCTCTTGGTAAGGAGGTGTGTCTTGAGTATTGTGTTCTTAGAAAAATTACAATTAAAGCCGTGGAGATGAGGTTATGAGAGGAAGTGATATTTAACTAACTGATCATTTATTCTGATAAAAATTCAAGATCCTATTAGAGATTTCCACGAAGTTTCACACTCCTAATGATCCTAACTTTTTGTGCTGAGGGGAAAAGTTCCTATTTAAGGAACTGACAGTAGAGTTTTGAAAGGTCATTTGTCAGCAGGGTCATTAAGCTGTAGAACTTGTTAGGAAAGCTTGATACTGCTTAGTCACACATTGCTGCTGTCTGAAATCCCACAGGCAGCTAGCAAGAGCAATTAAGTAAATTCTGGCTCGGCTGAGATTGACCTCTTTCAATATTTTGAAACAGTGTAGGTTCTGTCAGAGTATATCAACAGATTCTGTATTTAAATATGAGGAGATCCTACTGACAATGATCTCTACTTCCTGAGGAAAACTGAGATTTTGAGGTCAACTCACCCTCCCACTAAGATTTGCCAGGATAAAGGTTATTCAAGGAGGTGACAGATAAAAATTGAAAATGTACTATTCAACTATACATTATACACATCTCTGCATTTACTCTACCCTGTATAGCCTGTCATGTCCATTAAAGTTATAAGTCAGGAAGTATGCTAATGTTCTTTTCCCATCTGAGATATTTATATGCTATTTCATGTTTTAACATACTTTGGTTTACAATATAAAATCAAAACTAAGTTGCAAAGTGTGTCTCTGAAGATGAGTAATTTCCTATTTACTTTATTTTAGTATTGCTTTGTGCTGCTGAATAGTTCATATGGGGATGAAAGAGTGTACATGTGTTTTTGTAATGCACACACATACCATACAATCAGATTTTGGTAGTATCTTACAAATGAAGAGATAATCAGATTTTTGTAGCATCTCTGATTCTCTAGGAAACATTCCCAATTTTTAGGTAAAATTCAAAAACAATAATTAAAGATTTATGAACTTCAGATTGTTGGTACCCTATGAACCCTATGAAGATGTTAGCTTTTAGGTCATATGCTTAAGTCTCTACTGACTCAAAATATTTTAAAAATAACTAATATATTTTTCTATTATTTATTCATTCATTCAACAAATAGTTAATGAAGGCCTACATATTCAAGCCCTAATACAGACAAATATATATATAAACACAGAATGTGTTCTTTTTTTTAATTATTTTTTTTTTAATAGGAGGTATCTGGGATTGAACCTGGGACTTCATACTTGTGAAGCAGGCAGGTGCTCCATCACTGAGCTACACCCTCTCTGTGCAAAGTGTTCTTGATATGATGAAACTTAAAATCTAGTGAGTAAATCTCAGTAAGTATTAGTGACTTGATCCTGAATAATTAAATATATCAAGAGTTATTTTCTTTGGATGAACTGTATGGTTAGTAGCTATGTTTCAATTTTTGTACATCAGTTGTAACAAATGTACCATCCACATATAAAATATTATCAATAGGGGAAGGGGAAAAAGGGGAAGAATGCTGGGTATATGAGAGTCCCCTGTCCCCTGTAGTCTGTATGTGACTTTTCTGTAACCTAAAACTTCTTTGAAGAAAAAATGAAAAAAGTAAGACACTGGGAGAATAAATGGAAAAAAAAAGTCACTGTACATACAGGACAATAAATCTTGCAGTGATGAAAGCCAAAATGTCAAAAAAAATTTTTTTAATATGTTTTCATTATTTTTTATTATCCCAATTTTTTTGCAATTTTTTTTGTATTTTATTTCTTATTTTTAAAACTATCATTATTATTTCATTTTCTTATTAATTTGGTTATTTTATTGGCTTCATTTTAGAAGAATTTTTGGATCACAGAAGAATTACAACTGTGGCAGGGGAAGATCATTGGTGTGGGGTGTGAGTGATGGGGGTACATGGGAGGAAGTTCACCTGGGCACACATATAAGGCATATAAATGTGTTCAAATATTCATGGGGCATTGTCATGGTGGATGGAGATTCACACAATAACTGAAAGAATATCAAATTCCCATCCTGGGGAGCTCTGCCACATTCTCTAATGGAGCAGCAAGAATCCCCCAAGTACAAGGGCAATGACTAGTGAAGGACGATGGTCTGTTGACTGGCCCTTGATATGATGACTGTGCTTATGAACCATTACTCTTGAAATTGAAACTTAGCCTAGTATTATAGGGTGCCTAAGAGTTACCTCCTGAAAGCCTCCTTGCTGCTCAAATGTGGCCTCTTTCTAAGCCGAACTCAGCATATAAATGCAATAATTTCCCCAGCCTTGGACATGACTCCCAGAGATGAGCCTCCCTGGTATGGAGAGATTACTACCAAGCACCAACTAGCAATGCAACTGGAAAAAGACCTTGACCAAAAAGGGGAAAAGGTAAGGACAAATGAGTTTATATGGCTAAGACATTTCAAAGTGAGTTGGGAGGTCATTCCACAGGTTACGCTTATGCATGTCTCAGCAGGATCTCAATGATTGCCAAAGTAAATACTACCCCAAATAGCCAGGTGTCTGAGGGCTCTGGAGATGTCCAGACACTATAGTTAGGGCAGATAGCTCGGGAATTTGGTGCCTTGCCAGTAAGCCCTACTTTGGAATTTATGCTCCTCAGTGTGACAGAGTTAGACTCAGTTGTGGTTCCCCTACACAAGGTTCTACTGTCCCTTCTATTAGAACCTATAATTAGTACTAGAGTTGGTAAGTGTAGTCCAAGAGACTTAAGCTTTGGTTGTCCATGTGCCAGCTGGGCCCTGAATCTCAACTGAGTTGCAACACCTTCTCTCCAGTTCATTGGACTCACCCAGGACAACTAACAATGAAGAGATGATGTATAACTACCATATCAGGAACTGAGAGAGTCTACAACTGTAAGCAAGAGAGTCCCATCCATCAGCCATGTGGGATCAAAGCCCCCTCTAAATTAGAGGTAGAGTGGGCATCACCATCTTAGAAACCTCAGAACTGGGGAATGAACTATGGACTAAAGTAGAGTTACTGGTATTCTACTATAGACTTATTGTGATTCTAGCAATGGAAGAATTATATCATTGATGTGGAAGGCTATGGCCACTGGAGGTTCTGAGGGTAGGGAGAGGGAAACACAGTTATAATACAGGGGCATTTTTTGGGATTTGGGGATCATCCTGAATGACATTACAATGACATATACAGGCTATTATGTATCTTGCCATAACCTACAGAATTGTGTGGGAGAGAGTGTAAACTACAATGTAAACTATAATCTAAGCTTAGTGGCAATGCTCCAAAATGAGTTCATCAGTTGTAACAAATGTACCACACTAATGAAAGATGTTATTAATGTGGGAGGTGTAGAGAGCAGGGCATATTAGAATCTCCTATATTTTTTTAATGTAACATTTATGTAATCTAAGTATCTTTTAAAAATAATAAAAAATATATAAAAATAAAATAAAAGGGATTCTCTTTAACACCAATGTATTGGAAAAAGTCTAAGGTATATTTTAAAATATATGTTATCTTATTTTTAGGGCATAAGGTCTTGATGACCAAAACAAATACACAATTGAAGGAATTTCAGGAAATGAACATATAAATAGAAACAAACACACTTATATACATGCACAGCTCAGTGCAAACATTGTACAGTAGTTAACATAAAATGCCTTTAGAATTTTGTATAAGTCAAGAACACAGAGCTATAAAAATACAGAGGGTTAAACTGAGAAAGAAAAGCATCAGCCAAAGCCAAGCCAATTTGCAAAGATTGTGAAGATTTGTGTTTGTGTGTGTATGCTGCTCTGTTTGCTTTTCTTGACTTTTAGCACTCAAGGAAATCGCTATCATATCACTAGCTGGATACAATCTGAAGGAACAGACAGTCCAGAAACTAAATCTCAAAAGTATCACTTAAAAATAAGAAAATGTACAAATGTACAACAAAGATTACATGATAAACAAAGAAACAGGATACTTTAGCCCATCCAAAGGAACAAGATAAAATCCAGAAACCATCAATGAAGAAGACCAAATATTGTACTTTAGACAAAGTCTTAAAAAAATGATCCTCAATATGCTCAAGGAAATAAAGGAAAACACACAGAACTAAAGAATATCAGGGAAACAATGAATGAATAATATGAGAATCTCAATATATTTGTAGCCAAACAGAAATACTGAACTTGAAGAACACAATAACTGAAATGAAAAATTCCCTAGAGAGTTTCAACAGTAGATCGGAACCAGTAGAAGAAATAATCAGTTAACTGAAAGACCAGAAGACAGTTGAAATGATTCAGCCTGAGAAGCTGAAGGAAGAAGAATGAAAATAAAATAGAACCTAAGAGACCTGTGGGACAGCAACAAGCAAACTAATATACGCATTATGAGAATCCTAGAAGGAGCAGAACAAGAGAAAGAGGCAGAAGGGATATCTAAAGAAATAATGGCAGAAAACTCCAGAAATTTAATGAAGAATATGAATATGAACATTCAAGAAACTCCACAAACCCAAAACCGGATGAACATGAAGAGAAACACAATCAGACACATAATAGTCAAACTGTCAAATGCAAAAGACAAGAGAAATTTCTGAAAGCTTCAAGAGAAAAGCAATGTGTTATGTATAAAGAACCGCAATAAGGTTAAATGCTTATTTCTCATCAGAAAATGTGGAGGCAAAGTTGGTGGGACAAAATTTTTAAAGCATTGAAAGAAAACAATTGTTAATCAATAATTTTCTATCTGGCAAGACTGTCTTTCAAAAATAAGGGAGTGATTAATACATTCCCAGATAAACAAAAGCTAAAGGATTTCATGACCATTAGATCTGCCCTACAAGAAATGCTAAAGAGATTTCTTTAGATTGGAAGGAAAGGACACTAGACAGTTGATTGAAGGAGCATAAAGAAATAAATACTTGTAGTAGAGGTAATCATATGGGTAGTTATAATTACCAGTACTTTGTATTGTATATTTTGGTATTTATCTCCAGTTTTGATTTCTTACTGTTTCCACAATCCATATGCATAAAAAGTAATGATAAATCTATGGTTTTGATGTACAATGTATAAAAATATAATTTGTAACAAGTATAAGAAAAAGGTGGGTGGCAGAGAGTGTAGGAACAATATGTGTGTATGCTATACAAGTTAAGTTGGTATCAAATAAAACAATTATTATAGATTTAGGATGTTATATTTAAGCCTATGTAAGCACAAAGAAGATATATGAAAATACATAAAGAAGGATTGAGAAGAGACTCTACATGGTACACTAAAACATATTTTTAAAAATGAAAGTAGGCATTATGGAAGAATTGAGTGGAAAAAAGACATGCAACTTACAAAGACTAAATAGCAAAGTCCTGCATTATCAATAGTTTAACTATAAATGCATTAAACTCTCCAGTCAAAAAGTAGAAGTTGGCAGAATGGATAAGAATTCATCACCCAAGTATATGTTGCCTACAAGAAAATCACCTGAAATTCAAAGGTATGAGTAGGTAGAAAGTAAAAGCATGGAAAAAATTCATATCATGCAAATAGTAATCAAAGGAGATCAGGGATAGCTATACTAATATCACATAAAATAAAATTGTCATGAGAGACAAAGATGATAAAGATATCAATTCAATAAGAAGACTTACTGATTGTACATATATGTGCACTGAATGGCAGAGTCCCAAGAAAAATGAAGTAAATATTTAAAGCAAGAATAGATGGTTCTACATTAATAGTAGAAGACTTCAATACAGCACTTTAAATAATGGATAGAACCTCCAGACAGAAGATCAATACGGAAATAAAAGAACTGGACAATACGATAAACAATTGGCCCTAACAGACATATATAGGACATTTCACGCAAAAGCAGCAAGAAACATATTCTTTAACGCATATAATTTATCCCCAGGATAGACCATATGTTAGACCTCAAAACAAGTCTCAAAGAATTAAAAAATATTGAACTCATGATGTATCTTCTCTAGTCACAATGGAATAGAGCTGGAAATCAATTAGAAAGGGAGAACTGGAAATTTTACAAATTTGTGCAATTACACAACACACTCTTAAACAACCAATGAGTCAAAGAAATCACAAGGAAAATTAGGAAATATCTTGAGGCAAATGAAAATGAAAACACAATGTACCAAAGTATAAGGGAGGAAGCAAAGGCAGTGCTGAGAAGGACCTTTATATGTCTAAATGCTAACATTAAAAAAGAAGAAAGACAAATCAGAGTCCAAACTTCACAACTATAGGGATCTAGAAAAAGAAAAGCAAATTAAGACCGAAATTAGTATAAGGAAGGAAATAGCAAAGATTAGAATGGAGATAAATTAAAAGGGAATTAAAAACAAAACAAAATAATAGAATCAAGGACACCAAAGATTGGTTCTTTGAAAACATAAATAAAATCAACAAACCTTCAGTTAGAATTAATTAAAAAAAAGAGTTCTAAAATAAAATTGGATATTAGAAGGGAGAGATTACTATGGACACCACAGAAATAAAATAGAGTGTAAGAGGATTCTACGAATAACATTTATTAACAACTTAGACAGCCTAGATGAAATAGAAAAATTTCTAGAAACAAATTAATTATCTAAACTGACTCTAAGATCTCAACAAACCAATAACAAGTAAAGAGATTGATTCAATAAACAAAAACCTCCCAACAAAGAAAAGCCCAGGAAAAGAGGGCTTCACTGGTGAGTTGTACCAAAATTTCCAAGAAGAATTAACACCAATCCGGCTTAAACTCTTCTAAAAAATTGAAGAGGGGAAAATACTCCCTAATTTACTCTATCAGGCCAACATCACCTACTCACCAAAGCTACATAAAGGTACCACAGGAAGAGAAAATTACAGACAAATATATCTTGTGAATATAGATGCCAAAAATTCTCAACAAAATACTAGTAAACTGAATCCAACAGCACATTAAAAGAATTGTACACCATGACAAATGGGATTTATTCCAGGTAAGCAACTCTGAGTGTGATAGGGGACTATGGGAACTTGTATTTTCTGCATGATTTCTGTAAACCTACAACTGCTCTAATAAAAAAAATTTTTTTTAATTGCATTATTGCTGGGACTTGCCTTCTTTAAAAAATAATAGAGGACCAGCTACTCATGGAACAATATCAAACTGTTAAACCTTGGTCTAATAGGAACCCTACAACCTGGGAAGAGGGAAGGTGGCATAGGACAGAGGGAGGTTGAGGAAATAGAAAAACAAATGATGGAAAAATTAGACCTGAAATTTTTCCAAATGTGATGAAAAAAAAGACTGCAAGAAGCTCAAAAAAATCTCAAGCAGAATAAACATTTAGAGAAATATACAAGACACATTAAAATAAAATTGCTAAAGAATAAAGACAAACAGAAAATCTTAAAAACAGCCAAAAAAAAGACATTATGTACAGAAGACCAAAATATGATGATAACACACTTCTTGCAAAACATTATGCAAATCAGAAGAAAAAAATAGAACCTTTAAATTCCTGAAAGAAAAACAATCTTTCAACCTCGAATGTTATACCCAATGAAGATATTATTTCATGAATGAAGTTGAAATAAAGACATTTCATACAAAAAATTAAAATGAGAAAATTTATTGCCTTTAGATCTTCTATAGGCAGAAGAAAAATGATACGAGATGGGAATATGATTCTTCACAAAGGACTTAGTTGTGTTAGATAAGTGTTTAAGTAAAAAATAATACTGTTTTGTAGGGTTTAGGTCATATGTAGAACTAATATGTATGACTACATTAGAATGAGTACAGTGAGAGTAGAAATAGAAGTATGCTTTCATAAGATTTTTATACAATATGGGAATGATAAAATGCTATTTGAAATTAGGCATGATAACTTAATGATAAATGTGTAAAACCTATAGGGACAACTAAAATATAAAACACAGGGATATATACTAATAAGCTATTAGTGGAGATAAAATTGAAACAAAATAATTATTAATATAAAAGAAGACAATTAAACATAGAATGTGAACAAAGACTAAATGAAACAATTAGTAAGAGGTAGATTTTAAACCAAACATCAATCATATCAAAGCCAAGCATTAAACTTAAGTGGTACAAACACTCCAACTAAATGATAGAAATTGTCAGATTTCAGTTGTCAAACAAAATCCAACTATATATTGTCTGCATGAAGCCAAATTTAAACATATGGAACCAGATAAGTTAAAAGTAAAATAATGCAGAAATATATATTATTTGCGATTGAACATGTACAAAAGACATGATCAAGTCTAATCTGCATTCCTGTGGGTGTGAATCCATTTATCAATAGGACCTTTGAAAATACTATTAATAGATAAGATATGATCTCATTTATGAATAGTATCTTCAAAAATTCTATTTTGAATAAGGCCACATTAAATCAGGGTGAACTTTATAAAGAGAGGAGATTGGATGTAGAAAGCCAGAAATCAGTAGAGGTCAGAAGACTCCTCTTGCCAAAAAGGAGAAAGAGAGAGAGATGACCATGTGATGGATGACTGTTATCACCAGAATTCTACCTACTCTTTGAGAAAGCAGGACCTTGCCAACATCTTGAATTTGAACTTCTGGCCTTCAAAACCATAAGACAAAAATGCTTGTTGTTTAAACTAACCCACCATGTGTTATTTGTCATAGCAACTCTGGCGGATTAAACCGTTTTTGGTACAGGAAACTGGGGCGCTGCTATGAGAAATACCTACAAATGTGGAAGTGGTTTTGGAATTGGGTAATGGGTTGAGGTGCTTGATAGAAAAAGGCTCAATTTCCTTGATGAGACTGTAGGTAGAAATATGGACACAAAGGGTGATTCTGGTGAGGGTCAAAATAAATAAGCACTGTAGAGAAAATGTGTATCATCTTACTGAATGCATCATGAATATTGGTAGAAAAATGCATGGTAAAGGTGCTTCCAATGGGATCTTAGAATGAAATGATGAATGCTTTATTGGGAACTTGAGGAAAGGTGGTCCTTATGATAAAGTAGCAGAGAACTTGGCAAAACTGTGGTCTGATGTCAGATGAAAAGGAGAACTTCTAAGTGATGAACTTGTATATTTAGCTGAGAAGAATTCCAAGCAAAAAGTGGAAGGTGCAGCCTAATTTCTCCTTGCTGCTTAGAATTAAATGAGAGAAGTCTTAAAGAAGAATTTCTGCCTAAACTTCAGAAAGCTAGCTTCCCTTGGGGAATTTAACTTCAACTGTTTCGGCACTTCCAACTTGTTACCTGCCCTACAGAATTCAGATTTATTAGCCTCCATGGTTGCATGAGCCAATTCCCATAATAAATCTCTTAATAAATATATCCTATTGGTTATGTTTCTCTTGAGAACCCTAATAAAAACAAAAGCAGTAAAAGAGTATACATTCATTTCAAGTTCACATAGAACATTCACCAAGATAGACTTATATTGGTGAATAAAATAAATCTAAGTAAATTTAAAGGAATTAAAATTATGGATATTATATTTATGGCCTCAGTGAAATTAAATAAGAATTGTTTAGCTAAAATATCTGTATATTTAGAATTTTAAAAATATACTACTAAACCTATTAGTTTAAAAGGAAATTACAATGAAACTTAGAAAATAATTTTAAAGGTATGAAAATGCAAATATCAAAATCTGTCATGCACATCAAAAGCAGTTCTTCAAGGGAAATTTTTTAATATTAGATGCTTATATTAGTGAAGAAGAAAGATGTCAAGACAATGCTGAGCTTCTACATAAGAACATACAAAAAGAGAGCTGATAAGATACAGAGTAAGCAGAAGAAAATAAATAATACATATAAAAACGTAAGTCAATAAAACTAAAAGCAGAAAGCAATAGAGAAAAAGTAACAAAAGCAAAAGTTGGTTCTTTGAGAAGAACAATAAAATTGACAAATATCTAGGCAGACTGGTTAGGAAACAAGAGGATATAAATTACCAGTATCAGGAAAGAAAGAGGAGTTTTGACTATATATCTTACAGACACTGAATAACTATTATCACGAACAACTTTATGCCTATAAATTAAAAAACTTAGATGAAGTGGACAAAGACCTTGAAAGAAAGAAATTATTGAAGACAACACAAAGAGAAATAGGTTAATGTGAAAAATTTACAGGCATGAAAGAAATTCAATTCTTATTTCAAAACCTCCAACAAAATTCCTGTCCCAAGGTAATACAATGGAGAAAGGACAGATTTTTCAATAGGTAGTGAAACAATTGGACCTCCATATGAAAAAAAATGATAATAATATTAACTGTTACCTATTATCATATCACATCATATACAAATATTAATTTGAAATACATCATAGACCTAAATGTAAAATGTAAATGTAAAATTTCTAAGAAAAGTATAGCAGAAAATCTTTTTTCTTCAATAGAATATTGAAAGTATAGACCATAAGAGAAAAACAATTGACAAATTGGATTTCATCAAAAACTTTTAAATGCTCTTCAAAAGACACTATTAAGAAAAT
Organism: Tolypeutes matacus; assembly: GCA_026826555.1. Classification (NCBI taxonomy): domain Eukaryota; kingdom Metazoa; phylum Chordata; class Mammalia; order Cingulata; family Chlamyphoridae; genus Tolypeutes; species Tolypeutes matacus. Next base: position 4,857,132 of record JAKSZT010053792.1, read on the forward strand.
GAAAATGTATGCCACCAGCTGGAGAAAATATTTGCGTATGTATAAAGCCCTTGTATCCAGGACATGTAAATAACTATTACAACTCAATGATAATAACACAAACAACCTGCTTTTTAAAATGGATGAAATGTGAGCAAATACTGTAAAAAAGATATGTAAAATAACTCTTAATTTTACATAAAGCACATAGGGAGATATTCAACATCTTTAGTTATTAGTGAAATGTAAATAAAATCATATTGAGACACCATTATACATCCAATAGAATGGCTAAAGTTAAATGTACTCACAAAACTAATTGCTGGCAATGAAATGGAGCAAATCAAACACATTGATGCTGGTGGGTAGTGAAAAATGATACAAACCCTTTGCACAGCAGTTTAGCATTTTAAAAGTAAAAATAAATATTCAGCTACCATGTGATCCAGCCATTCGCTCTTAGATATTTATCAAGAGAACTGAAAGATATATCCATAAAAAGATGTGTATATTTTTACCTAGCTGTTTTACACATAATAGTCCCAAGCAGGTAAGAAGCCATACATTCATTTACTTGTGAATGTAAAAACAAAATCAAACTGTGGAACACTACTCAGCAATAAAAAGGAACAGACTACTGAAATATGCAAAAATATGGATGACCTCAAAAGCATTTTGCTACATAAAGAAATAATGGGACACAAATTACTACATACAGGATGTTTCCATTTATATGAAATTCTAGATTAAAGCAACTATACAAATAAAAGCCCAGAAGTGGGGAAGACACAGATGGCAGAGCAAATTTTGGGGGATGATAGAAATGCATTATATATTGATTCTAGTAGTGGTTATATGACCATGACTATATGTATTTGTCAACCTCTACTTGTTGATGAATTTTGCAGCATATCCATTATACCTTAATACAGCTGATTAAAAAAACAAAAAACCATGCTGAAGTTCATCACATCTAATGATTTTTTCTCATAATTAAAACACACATTCAAAGAAATGTAGAATTTAGCTATGCATAGCTTTCATCCAGAATGAATTACAGTAGCTCGTTTATTAAATTTCACTGAATTTCAGTCTCATATAATATAATATTACTGGAAATTTTATTCCAAGAAAATGATACTTAAGGTTTGTTTTAGTTTCCTAGGTTGGTTAAGCAAATACCATGAAATGGTTCCACTTAAACAATGGGAATTTATTTACTCAGGGTTTTGAGGTTGGGAAAATTTTCAAATCAAGATTTCAAATCAATGTTTTCTCCCCAAAGACTGTGGTGTTTGGAGCTGGCTGCTGGCAATCCTTAGCTACTCCATCACATGGCAAGGCACATGGTGGCATCTCCTGGTCTCTCCGTTCTTTTCCAGGTTCTGTTGATGTACCTCCTTGCTTCCTGTGACTTTTACTATCTGTCTGAATTTCATTCTCTTAAAAAAGATTCTAGTAATAGAACCAAGACCAATCCTGACTGAGGTGGGATGCACCTTTACTGAAGTAACTTCATCAAGAGGTTCTGTTTACAAGAGTTCACACCCACAAGAATGGATTTAAGTTTAAGAACATCTTTCTCTAAGGTGTGTACAGCTTCAAACCACCAGAAGGTTGTTTTGTACTTATCAGATAAATTAATATATAACTGACCAAAAGTGGAAATATTTTATATTTAAATGAAGAAAACTTCCAAAAGTGTAACTTTTTTTCAATAACACAATCTTTGTAAAGATCTGAAGTTATCTTGGACCCATGGTATAGTCAAAAGCTGATATGAAATTACAAATAGAGGACATGGTGGTGGAAGATATTGAAATCATCAACCCAAGGGTACTCAATATCTACTGCAAGGGATTGTGTGAATAGGAGCTACCTGACTCTTGCTGAGATGGTGGGAAGTTCTTACGTTAGGCCTTAATAATGGATTGTTTTACAGTAGGCCATTTTATCACCTGGTCATTTTTCCAGGGGAAAGTTACTGTCTTAATTTGCCAGAGCTACTATCACAAATACCACACAAATACCACAATATTGGCTCATGGTTTTGAATCTAGATGAAGTCTAAAATCGAGATATTGACAAGATTTGCTTTCTCCTGGAGTCTGTAGGTTCTGGTGGTAGCTGCTGTCAATCTTTGGGGTTCCTTGGCTTGTATTACTGCCTCCTGCCACATGGAGATGTATTCTCCTTTCCTCACTTCTTTGACTTTCTGGCTGTCTCTCTAAAGCCTCCAGTAATGCAGATTAAGATCTACCTTCATTCACTTTGGCTATGCTTTACCTAAAAATAATTTCTACAAGAAGTCTTATGTACAACCGACTCAAACACACAGGAATGTGGATTGATTTTAAGACCCTACCACATTAGCCATTAAATATAGTTTGTTTAAGTTTCTGCTTGAAAGTCTTGTGTTTTACTCTATAGTTCATTCTCAGGAGAAATTTAGGGGAATGAAGAGCATGTTAGTTTTGGAGGGAAACTAATCTGAGCTGCAGAAATCACCTCCAAAATATCTTAGATCTGATTTTTCATATATTAGTTATTTCATACTTTTAAGAAACAGGCAATTCCTAATCTTATAATCTGTTTCAGAGTATAGAAAGATATGAAAAACTCACATTTGGAGCTAAACTATCCCAGATACCAAACCTAACAAAAATGTCACATTAAAGGCATTACAGTATAAACACACAAATTAAAAACAGAGATTGTCAGAGTGGATTCAAAAAAGAAGACCCAACTACATTTTATATATATGAGAAAAATACTTTAAAAATCTAAAGCTTCATATAGATTAAATGTAAAGAGATGGAGAAAAGTATATCATGCTAGCTCTAATAAAAAAAAAAAAAAGAAACCTGGAGCCTATATTAATTTCAGTTTAAGAATACTTCAGAAAAAAGAAATTATCAGACATAAAGAGGGGCATTACAGAATAATAAAAGGGTCAGTTTTTCAATAAAAAATAACAACCCTAAACAGGTATGCCCCTAGCAACAGAGCATCAAAACAGGAGGCAAAGATCGATAAAATTGAGAGGAGAAATAGAAAAATCACCTAAAATCTCAGTAATTGATAGACTGAGCAGGCAGAAAATCAGTAAGGGTACAAATGACAAGAGCAACAGTATCAGTCTACTTGGCGTAATTGATATTTATAGAATAATCCACATAACAGTGTGAGAATGCACACTGTTCTCAAACTCACATGAAACAATCACCAAGATAGACCACATCCTGGGTCAAAAATGTGTGAGAGTAGAAATAATACAAATAATATTCTCCAGTGGAATTAAACTAGAACTCTGTAACAGAAAAAATAATCTGGAAAATCCCTCAAATATTTGGAAATTAAACATCATACATTGAAATAACTTATGGGTTGATGATGTCTCAAGAAAGATTAAAAATATTTTGAATTAAAAGAAAGTATAACTTAACAAAATTCATGGGATGCAGTGGAAGAAGTTCTTGGAAGGACATTTATAGCATCAAATGCACATATTAGAAAAGAAAAAATAGTTCTAAAATCAATAAAATAACCTAAACTTCCACCTTAGGAAACTAGAAAAAAGAAAAGATTCAATTAAACTTAATGAAGCAGAAAATAATGAAATAAAATCAGAACATAAATTTTAAAAAATGGAAATAGGAAAACAATAGAGAAAATTGAAAAAAAAAATTGAAAGCAGGTCCTTTGAAAAAAATCAATAAAATTGATAAACGTTTAGCCAGGCTAGATCTGATCTCCTGGACATTAAAAATAATAGGGGAATAGAACAATTCTTTGCCCATCAATGGTATGTTACAGGAAATAGACCATTTACTTGAAAGACACAGACTGCCAAATCTCAATCAGGGAAAAATAGATAATCTTAATACATTTATATCAATTACATAAACTGAATTAATTTTAAAAACCTTCCAAAAATAAAATAACAGAACAAATAGTTTCACTGGTGAATTCATTCAAATAGTTAAGGAAGAAATAAAACATACTATTCACAATCTCTTTCAGAAAATAGAAGCAGAGGCAACACTTCCTAACTCATTGTGGGAATCCAGCATTACTTACCCTAACACCAAAAAATCTTTTGTGGACATAGACACAAAAGTACTTAACAAAACATTAGCAAATAAACCTAGCAATAAATAAATAGGGTAATATGCCATGACCAAGTGGGGTCCATTTCAGAAATTCAAGTCTGGTTCAACAGTCATAAATCAATGAATAGAATTCATCATATTAACAGATTGAGAAAATAAATCATATGATTATATTAATAGCTACAGAAAAAAAAAGCATTTGACAAAACTCAATACCTGTTCATACTTTATCCTCTCAAAAAACTAGGAAAGAACAGAAAGCTCTTAACCAATAAAGGGTATTATGAAAAACCTAGAGCTAATATTATGCTTAATGGTGAAAGATAGAAATTTGAACTGTGTTTTCCAGAAAAAACATGTTTAAATTGAATCCATTCCTCTGGGTGTGAATCTATTATGGTAGGACCATTTGATGAGGTTACTTCAGCTAACTTGTCGTGCAACTCAATCAGGATGGGTCCTAATCCTATTGCTGGAGTCCTTTATAAGCAGAATGAAATTCATACAGATGGCATGAAAGCCATGGGAAGGAAGAAGCTGAATGTTAATGGAAACAGGAAGAGAAGGGAGAAGCCAGAAGGACTGACATGTGACACAGGAGCCAAGAACCAAGGACTGCGGCAACCAGCCCCAGAATGCCAATCTTTCGGAAGAAAGCATTGCCTTGATGATGTCTTGATTTGGACTCCTTCTAGCCTCAAAACCACGAGCTGATAAATTCCCATTTATTAAGTAAATCATTGCATGCTATTTGATTGAGCAGCCAAAAAAAACTAAAATCGTGCCAAATATCAGAAATAAGACAAGAATATTCTCTCTAAATACTCTTAGTCAACACTGTAATAAAGAACCTGATTACATTTTTGATGCTTGACTGTTGACAGATTATAAGTCTTGCCCTGTCCTCTTTCCTTTCTACTTCATATTTGGGCAAGCTGATAAGAAAGCTCAGTAGTGTCTTCCTTTGGTACCCCAGGGAAGTTCAAGCCATGCAAGTGAGTGCCTGACTAGAGGAACACTCACTTTGGTCCCACTCTCTAACCACCATAAAAACCTGACCCAGGTTGAATATGAAACAATGGATCTTCTCCCAGAATAATGGAGCCATTAAATAAATTCATAATCCATTCTTTGTAAATTGCAGTAGAGGGATGCTTACTGTTGATCATGGTAGATGCTTTTTAAGTAAAAAATAAGGAGGGGCATAATGTATTTTAGGAAAATTTCTATAAAAAATGAAACACTGTTAAGGTATTAAAAGAACTTGCTTTCATGGGAAGCGGCTGTGGCTCAATCAGTGGGGCTCCCGTTTACCATATGGGAGGCCCCGGGTTCGGTTCCCGGGGCCTCCTGGTGAGGGCAGGCCCGCCCGCACGGCGTGGTTGGCTGACCCAGAGAGCACAAGTAGCAAGGGGGGGATAAATGAATAAATAAAATAAAATCTTTAAAAAAAAAAAAAAAAAAAAAAAGAACTTGCTTTCAGATATTCATTAAAAAGGATTTGTGAGTTTTATGTGATATTTGATTTGAATAAGTGATATATTACCATATAAGACACACAATGATATTTGGTCTATCAAAAAGTTAATAGATTAACATTTGACATATTGAGCATAATATTAGAAATAAAACATGCAAAAATGAAATGAGTACATTAATTTTTTAACCAATCTAAAATCTGATCATTTATATACTTGAAAAATCAGGCATAATCGATGGGAATTATCATTCATTTTAAAGATTTTTCAATCAATGACTTCCTAAAAGCCCTTAACTAATTTCAATATGCCTAATAAGGTAATTATATTCTATTTTTATTTCACAGATAACATCTTTGGGAGTCTCAGGAAGAATTATCTATACTACATTGAAACAATGAAGGCCAGGGAAGGAACACAGATTAAAGGGCAAATCATGATCATGTTTATAATCATAACTAAAACTCTGAATCTGTTCACCTTTTGGTAAGCTCTGTTCCAATAGCTTTGCATATATTAATTTCATTTGCACAATATTAGATTCATAAAGTATTAGAGGGAGATGTGCCTGTATACTTCACAGATGATGTAGCCTAGGCCCCTACATATTCCTTTTCATTGTCATTCATATTAAAATATTCCAGACAATCAAGTCTTCATAAAACTCAAAAATCTGTAAAATTTTACTTGTTTTCTGTCTGTCACCTCCAATTGAAACTAGAATGTAAGCGTCATAGAGCAGGAACTGATGCCTTGTTTGTTACTATGTCCCCAGAATGTCCACAGTTCCAGTTTCATAGTAGTTTCTGAATAAGTGTTTGTTGGTTGAATGAACTATTTAGGTAGTTATAGCTTTCTCTGTGTTCACATCTTCTCAGAAAGACTGCCTATGGTCTACTTTTCAGAAATGTATTCAAGTTTAGATGGAGAATGAAGTATCTTTTATAGTTAAGGATTCATCAACATGGTGTCAGTCTTTGTGAAACCCAATCTCCCACAACTAAAACCAATCACATTAGAAATGACAGACTTGTGGGCAAAATTCCCTTCCAATTTATTAAAACAATGGATTAATTCTGTATTTGAGCTGTATAACATCACCAGTGAGGGATCTGAGAGAAAAGGAATGGAAGACAGCACCATTGATCAAAACTGAGTCCAGGTTTTATTTACACTAAAATGGTTATCATGTATCACCAATGACCTCCGTCATCATCAGAGGCAGCCCGATCCTCTATTACATCTCTCTCATTGCCTAGTCTTGAATGTTTCCCTTTTATACAGCAAATAAAAGGGCCCTTTAGAACCTCATTATCTGCATGTATTGTAGATGCTTCTCTAAATCACTGGAATATGGGAAGGAGAGATACTAATTTGAAATTCATCTCACATAACGTTCTTTAGAAAAATATATATTATAAATCAATTCAAAGAAATTTACATTTTAGTTCTTTATGAGTCTCTCAGTAATGTTAGCAGAGCAAAGGCAAGTAACATTACTTAAAAATCTTACTCACTAATAGCATACGTGGCAAAATGTTCTGTAAAATTAAATTCATAAAAATAACTAAACTTGTTTATTTTAAATGGTATTGATTTGCTTCTCTATGCTTTATTGCAATAACTATCCAACTACTTTATTTTTCTATATCAAATACAACTTTTGAGCCTACCTCCTTCATGGTTGTCAAAATGTGTAATAGAAGACATTATTGGGATCTCCACCACATTTTTAGGAGGCCTACACTTTCTGTTAAAACCTGAAGGAAGGAGCTCTGGTCTTTAGTCCTTCTTGGTCTTGACTGATGCTAAGACGGTCCTTGCCTAAGTCCGTATTGCCCCTTCTAGGGTATGGTGCCCTTTGCTCTTGGCATCCACACCTTGCTGTCTAACTGAGCAGCGAGAATGTTATCATGACTCCCGGGACCTCAATGCTCAGGTTTAAGATGCAGCCCATCCCCACCATTGCTGAGGCACTCCTTTCCCTCTCTTGAGCAGTCCAGCTCCTTTTCTGGAAAGTCTAGGAAAACAAAAGTATCTTAATTTCTGGAATAAAGAAAGCCTTGAATTTCAAGAAACTACCCTGCTTCTTCCTTTTGTGAAGTGAAAATGAGCTCTCATCCGTGGTGATGAAACTATAAGGAAAATTATAATTATTCTGCCACATACAAATGAATCAAACTCCAAACAGAGATTTTGTTTTGTAAAACTATAAAAATAAACATTTCCAAACGTATTCGGTTGAACTAACTGACAACTTCTACCAAGTTCCAGTAGGAATACTGTGGAAATAAATCATTGAGAGGTTAGCAATAGAATGAATATAATGCTGTATGCACAAATATTTACAAGTGTATACACAGTATATAAAAGTAGTGCATATTTTTAAAAATAGGGATGTTAGTTAAATATTTTGGACACTGACATTTTAAATTATACACTTTTAAATTAATTATCTCTTTCAAACATGTAGTAGACATTAGTGTTATTCACCAGTATTTCCATTTCTTTTCCTTCCATAAGAGGATTGATCTTCCCTGCCACATATAGCTATGGCCAATGTGACTTGCTTTGGCTGATGAAATGAGAATTAGAGTGTCACTTATGAATAGAAAGATTTCAGAGATTTTTTACAATTTCTCTCCTCCTGCCTCACTGTGCACTATATTTGCAGGAGGGTGAAACCTTCCTCAGTGTGGATCACTAAGGGCCACTTGGAGATCAGTTGCCTAGGGTCACGTGGACTTGCTTAAATGGAAGATAAACTAGTTGTGTTAAAGCCAATGAGGTGATTTGTTGTTGCTTTTGTTGTTTTGTTTTTTAGTTACCCCAACCAAACTTAGCTTAATCTTACAAATATGATGTCAGGAATATATAAAAACTCTTGTATTATCAAGATTATATCTTTTCCTTCTAGGAGATTAGAGAGTAACAAGGTAGGACTGTCACCTGAGGAAACCGGTTAGTCTATTAGGCAGAACCTCACAGCTTAGCAGAGTCACGACTCTCAAAGCATCACACTTAGATATCGAGTGTGAGTACCCAGAGGTGGTCAGCATTAGTAGTTGATTTTTTTTTTTTTTTTTTCCTAGAGGTGTCAGACTGTCCAATCAATTCCATGTCTGGTGCTAAGACTTGTACCTTCATTTAATAGGAAGCCAAACTATAATCAAAACTTTGCTTATGAGACATAAAATCAGAGTATGGGCTGCATGGTCTTAATGGCTACAGAAAATGTACCTGCTTATGTGTGTGTGTGTGTGGAGGGGGAGGTTCACTTATAAAAGTTCTCAGGTCAGAGCACATCTCCCCTAGAAAGAAGTAACACACTGGGACAAAAACTTACAGTACAGACTCCCCTTTTCTGGCTTCCATGCAAACATATACCCTCTTCAGATGTTAATATCACTGATAAAGCTACAGGCTCCCCTTATTGTAAAATGAGCTTAGATTCTCTTGTCCTTTTATCAGCTTGGTATTATGAGGACACTTTAAGTGATTTCTGCCAAAGACACATACAGTCAATTATATGTTTATTTTTCTATCCCAGCCCTCATAGATTGCATAATGCCCCATGGTTATTCATTCCCTCATTAAATAAATATATATTGGGTTCCCACTATGTATCAGCTAGGGTTCCAGGTGACGGTAATATAGTGGTGAACAAGCCTTTGCTCATGAGGCTTACATTTTAATGAGGGAGATAGGCAATAAACAAATAAACAGGTAATGCAAAATCAGTAGTGAAGAGTGTTATTAAGCACTTTAGTAATCAATCCTTTTCATTGCAAATATTTACTTGCAATGGACATTGAGTTCTCTATGACATTCCTTTAAAGAAGAATGAAAGCGTCATTTACCAAGTGTAAGAATATTAACACATTCAAGGCAAACAGTAAGAGCTAGCTGCCCAGTAAAATTGCCCAATAAAATTTGATCCACTATGTAGCATTTATTCAGAATGCAATATGTAAAAAACAAAATACCGTACAATGAATTTATCTTTTCCCCCAAATGTATGCAAGCCAAGAAACATTCTATAAATAGAGCAGTAATTAACACTTTGCACAAATTAAATTCCAAACACTTAGGGAAGTGCTTTCACGGTTTCAAAGCTGTTCCCATGGATGAAACACCTAAGAAAGATGCTCTAAAGCGTAGCCATATTGCTGCTTCTTCCTTCGTTTTACTGTGCTATAGATAAATTCAAAAGAAGCCTACAAATAGCAAAGCTGCTATGCCGTGCTGATTGTGCCAGGAAACAAGGTTCATTTCAATCAAGGATATGCTAGGACAGGCACTATCTGGGTGACAAAGAATCATATCACTAAAATGCCTGCTAGAGAATCATAGGTTAGTAAGTAGACATAGATCAGGTGACAAAATTCTATCTAAAACCACACACACACAACACACACAAAGAATGAGCTGCTGTACACTCTAAGGGACTTAAGTCACAGCTAAATTGATGTTCTGTTTCTCTAAAAACCCTTCATGATTATTGATCAATTGACAAGGTATTGTACAGGGCTATAAAACAGAGGAAGGAGAGGAGAAGATGTTTTACTTTTTTCAAGAAGGGAGAAACAGAAAAGGCCAGGGCCGCCCAGGATTGATTGAAAGTGTATCTTCTAACCCCAGCTCCGCTTCTATGACCAGCCCCCACCAAAATGATGTGAAGATGGCACTCTCGCTCTCTCTTTGTGTTTCCTTTTATTTTGTTTTTTAATGAGAGAACAAAAAGAATTAACACTAGACAACTCAGGGAATGTATGTATAAGGAGAAAAGGATAATTTTATCAAGAAGCTGGAGGTTGAGTGATGTGCAGAGATAGGTCTCTCATCAGAAAAAAGATGCTGTACATTTTGATCTCTAGAGTGGGGATACGCGTGAATGATGCCAAATTAAGATTGAAAGTCAACTATAAATGAAGCGATCCACTGTTCCAGGGATCAGCAGGCATTTCCTACAAAAGGCTAGTAGTAAATATTTTAGGCTTTGTGGGACATAAGGTCTCTGCTGCAGCGATCCAATTCTGTCATTGTAGGACACAAGCAGACATAGATAACACCTAAATAAATGAGCATAGCTGTTTTCCAATAAAACTTTACCAACACTAAAATTTAAATTTCATATAATCTTCCTTGTTTTATGCGCTTCCTCTTCATCCTATTGATGAGACAAGAATTCTGCCCTAAAATTATGGGGATGGCTGAACACATGGCACCAAACACTGGACAGATGAGATCAACAGCAATTTATTAGTTGCATACACTCACAGTCTGAGGGAGGAGGACACTAACACTGCAGGTACACACAGGGGTTGCATTCAGGAACAGAGTCAATAAGAGGGACTGTGGCTTTGTAATAACAACAGGATGAGGTGACCCTTGCTTGTGATTAGCTTGTCTGAATAATTCTACAGGCTGGCAGGGAACTGAAACCCACTGTGTCTGGTACCCATGATAAAGAAGGCTGTTTGGCAAAGTGATCTTTGCCATGGGAGTCTAGTGGGGAGCGGAAGTTGCAGTTAGGCCATTTAAGGCCTTTACAGGTTTTTCTTTCCCCGGATGTCAAAGCACATATAATTTTGAATCTTAATTATAGGCCTTATACCACATTCATGTGTAAGGAAATATTCTTTTAATTTTGTCTACCGTTTAAAAATGTAAAAATAAATCATGGTGTGTTTGTAAGCCATACAAAAAACACACTGGTGATAGTTTGTCAATACCTGCATTCTCTCACCATAACCAAGTGAAGGGCTATATGAAAATTTCTTTGTTATTTTATGGTGCCCTAACCTATTTAAATTTTAAATTAACCATGTATATGATACATTAATAAATAGGGATTTTTTTTTAAATTGTGGCTCAGAAAAGCAAGTTGTAGATTTTGCTATGCTCAAGTTTATGTGGTATGTGCAGCCAGACCTAACATTTCCTCCTGGCCCCAGAGCCATAATGGAAGATCAGTACATAGTAGTGAATTAACTCCTTAAGAGCCAAAATTTGAAATCTGGTTCGACAGAAGTGAACAATTCAAGGCACTACCAAAATGTTCATGAGAGGAGAGAAACAGACAGAGAGAAAGAGAACAGAGAGAAAGCCATTTTAAAGACGTTTTTATTATATTTGAACTATACTCATATCCTCAAAATGCAGGAAGAATCTTCAAATTATCAGCAACAATGGATTCTTACATGTTCACATAGGTAATTCATTTGGATTTTCCTGGTTTTCTATCTCTAGACAATTGTTTCTTCTAAAACCCACAGTAGTAGAGAAGGAAAGCTTTATTCCAGGCTGATCCCTGTCCAACCCACACCCATTTGGGACCTGAGTCTGGGGACCTCATGGTGTTTTCTAAGCTCTGAATCCAACCGTTTATGGTTGGCTGTGAGAGGATCAAGCGGTAAAGACGCCTGTAAGAAATCTTTGACGGCGCTTTGATCTGGTAAGATTGGTGAAAGTCAGTATATTTAATCTTTACAATGGGGGAAAACATTTCTGGAGGCTTCACTATGCTGCAGAATAAGCACAAGCAAAACAAACAAGACCGAAACCGCAATTTCAGGAAATACTAGATGTCATGCTGGAAAGGCTAAGAACTTCCTGAAAATTACTTTATTTGCATAAATCTTTCATCTTATATAATCTTCATGTGTGGCAGGCATAATTATAGTCAAATTTAGTGGCTTTCAAAACTTTTATTTTCTAAGCAGCAGTTACTTTAAAAAATATAGCACATTTTAAGATGTAAATCAGTCAAAAGTAGAGCCGCCTCAGTTGGCTTTGGGTGAGTCCGTTACTTGGAGTTTCTTCATCCAATTCAGTGGCTCCTGAGGCTCCTTGGAATATAATTTGACAACTACTGGTCTAAGTTACCTTACCAGTTTACCTTTGCCTGGCTATTTTCCTGCAGCCATATATAGAAATGGCAATCTGTTAAAAATCTTCCCTTTTAGAATGAAAGTCTATACAAATTTTGTGATAAAGTTATGACAGATTTCAAATTTAAACTTTCCAAGGCCCTTATCCATTCCCACATAACAAATAAGAATCCTGCTCATTGTAGGTTACTGTACTATCTGTTTTCTCTTTTGGTTGCTTTTGGAAACTTTGGGTTACAGAAATGTAAGTTTCCTTTATTTCAAAACATTCATTTAGTTTGCTTTCTTCAGGAACAGGACTCAGTTATTCCTACAGAAGATTAAGCTTCAGGGTGAGAAAGAGAGAAGAGACAGAGAGAGCAGGCAAGAGAGAAAGAGAGGTGGAGAGAGAGCTTGTTAACAGGAAGCATCTCAGTGATTAATTTGGAAAGATTTCTAGAGAGGGCAGTGAAACCAGGGATAGAAAAGCAACCTCCAACTGTGAACAGTCATGGGAAACCGAAAGATAGGAAGACATGCATAATTTAGCCTGGCTGACAAATTAGTATTCATTCCAGTCTATGAATACACTGCTTTGGCCTGCCCATAATTAAAGTGCCAGTTTAGTTTTTAATTCAAGGGGCATTATAAAGATCAGAAGGGGAAAAAAACAAAACCAGTTTCTAAAGTCTCTTATTTAGAGTACTGAAAACATCTTGAATTAAATTGAAAGAGCAGCTCATTTACTTTCAACTACTTTTGCCACTTGTTTCCCTAGACCAAGAGAAAGGCAAAGCATGGAGACTGCTCCAGTCATTTTGGGGGATTTCAAAAATTATTGGTGACTGCTGCTGCTGATCATTAGTTGGTCTAAATGTTAAAAACATTAGTTAGGACTCCAATTGTAATATCACCTGATCAGTGTTAAATATCATTGACCCTGGTTATTAAAAAAAAAAACACAGACTTTTGATTTAAGAATTCCTTCATGAAAATATAATAATTTAATAGATCTTTATGTAAGTAACCTTTTAAAATCAAATAGCTATTCCAGTGTGGGCTTAAAAATCCAAGAAGGGGCACATCTGGATATGCAGTTATATGTTAATTTGTTCCCTGATCTCAAGCTGCTTCCTCAAGTATATAAGGATTTAATTTATTGTAGATTATTTGGACTTCTTTCCAGGCTCTGTTTTCTCAACCTGGGAGGTCAGTCCTAGAGGGGATGAACAATAGTAGTCAGTTGGGGAATTGTTATGTTTTAAATAGGAAACTTCTGGGGTCGTATTTTTAACCCAACTATATATGAGGATTCGTGTGTGTGTGTGTGTGTGTAATGTAAACTCATTTTTAAAAGATGTGTTTTTCTACTAAAATCATATAACAGGATTTCCTGTGGGTAGATTTGAGGATGGAAAAACCAAGGGTTATTTATTTATTGAAAGTTTCTGAAACATAATCCAGTTTTTATTTTTCTAATGGGTTCTCAATACATTAAAAACACATTTTACATATCTGTATGTGTGTAAATACATCTATATTTGCATACATATATATCTTACATTGACTTGTGCCATTTGTGCACCTTTCTAAAGTCAGTTCCACATGAAGGCCCCTGAGGGTACAACCTGCAATACCAGATAATGAACTAAAAACATATTTGGCTGTGATTATGTGTCATTAAGTGGAGTTAATTCTGAAATAAAAGCACAGAGTCTTTGTGGTACAAATCCAGCCAGATGAAAGGTGCAAAACAAGTCAGTCACCAAGGTATTTGGCCAATGTTTTACAGTTACAGTTTTATTCAACCAGCATACACACTGAAGACAGAGGATTTTATTAAGTAAACAAAAATTCCAGTGATCTAGAAGATTGCCATATGATTTAGAGAAAATAAAAACCATATTTTATTGTATGAATCAAAATGTTTTAGTAATCGAAGAACAACTATTAGAAGGGAGATGGAAGGAAAGTATTCCTCTAGGTCATGGTTTCTTTCAAGAGCATCAGTTAATTTTAGTGAGAAGATGGTGATCTCAGTCTCATTCCAAGACAATCTTATTTACTCCTCCCTGATCTCCAAGAATGCTACACCCCTAGAAAGAAGGAAAGTTATCAGGCAGAGTTGGGATGTTGGTGGAAAAGGAGAAAATTATCATTTTAATTTCTCACTTTTAACCCCCCAAATGCAATTATGTAAATTATGTAATAAGTGTGGATTAAATATCAACTTTTTGAAGGTGCTGTATTTGACATCATGAGAGAACAAGGAAAATGTAAGACCTGTTCTCTGTTATGAGGAGTCTGCACTCAAGGTTCAAGCTTCCTAGGCAATGGTCCAACCCACTAGTGTGCCACCACATGATTACAGGGGTGCTGTGAAATTCAGATCCTCTCAGCACTGGGGCAGCCATATAGGCCTTAGAGATGTTGCAACCTATGGCCAATCACTTCTAGCTGTAAGCCTTCTCATTTGAAGTTTCTTAGAGATCACTCCAAGCTGGATGAAACTTCTTGTAGTCCCCATGATCTGCTGAATGGCACTGAAGAAATTCTCTACCAAACACACATGTACTTCTTAAGCCAGCTTCAGAACAAGGATTTGTTGGCTGTTGGTGGATGAGTTCATATTCCAGGTATCTTTGTTTTATACTTAACAGTAGAAAACTGGACTGACTATATTCATATCAGAAAATGTGGATTACAGAGCAAGGAATATTACTCAAAATAAAGAGAATAAATTTTAATAATAAAGGGTTTAAGTAATTAAAAATTATGCAAACTAAATAATTATGCATAGTAACACAGCTTTAAAATATATGAAGCAAAACCAGATAGAAATGAAAGGCAAAATAGACAAATTTACAATTACAGTCAGATATTTTAATACCCCTCTCTCAGTAATTGATGGAGAAAGTAGACAGAAAATCAATAAGGATTCAGATTTGAACAACACTGTTAACCACCTGAATTAATTGACATTTATAGAACACACCACTGTAAAACAGTAGAAAAATAATTCTTTTCAAGTGAAAATCGAATATTTATGAAGATAGACCATATCCTGAGTCATAAAACATGTCTCAATAAATTTAACATGAGTCATATGAAGTATCTGACCAAAATGTAATTAAATTAGTAATCAACAATGGAGTGATATCTAGAAAATCCCTAAATATTTGGAAACTAAATAACACCTCTAAATAACATGTCAAGAAGAAATCACAAAGGAAATCAGGAAGCACTTTGAATTGAGTGCAAATGAAAACATAACGTCAAAAATTGTGGGATGTACCTCAAGCAGTGCTTAGAAAGAAATTTATAGCATGGAATATGTGTTTTAGAAAAGCAAAAGGATTCAAATCAATAAATTTAGCTTTCGCTTAAAAAACTTTAAAAAGAACAAATTAGAATCCATGAAAGTAGAAGAAAGGTAATAAAATAAGAGTAGATATAAAGGAAAGAAGTCCCTCAAATCAAAATATGAATCTTTAAGAAAGCTAATTGAATTAATAAACCTCTAGCTGAAGTGATCAGGCGAATAAAATAGAAGACACAAACTACCGATAGAAGGAAAGAAAGGGGATATCAGCTCTTACAGACATTGAAAAGATAATAAGAAAATATTATGAACTTTATCTTAATAAATTCAAGAACAGATATCTCTTAAAGACACAACCTACCAAACTACCAAGGCTCGTCTGAGGAAAAATAAATAAATAACCTGAATAGTTCCAAATGAATTTAGTTTAAAGTCTGACAAAGAAAATTCTTGCCCATATAATATGACTTCACTACAGAATTCTACCAAAAATAGAAGAAGTAGGATGAATTGTACTGAAACTCTTCCAGAAAATTGAAGAGGAGTGAATATTTCCAAACTCATTTTTTGAGGCTTGCCTTACCCTTATACCAAAATCAGATAAAGATAATACACATACAAAAAGAAAACCACAGATCTTTATTAATACAGAAGCCAAAATTTTAACGCAAATTTTAGCAAATAGAGTACAACAATATGTAAAAAGAATACTACATATGACTGAATAGGAAATGCAAGTTTAATATTTGAAAATCAGTGAATGTAATTCACCACATTAATAGACCAAGAAAAACTATATGACTTAACTAAAGAAAAACCTAAGATGTAGATATGTGCTGTATATGAGCTAGAGATATTTGATCAACTTCAGTATTCACTCATGATAAAAATGCATTGTAAAAAAATGGAACTTTCTCAATATGGTAAGGGGCATCTATGAAAAACCTACAGTTAATATCATACTAATATGGGGAATGAGGAAAGAAAGTTCACTCTGAAGACTTCTAATCAACATTGTACTGTATATCCTAGCTTGAGCAGTAAGACCACAAAAAGAAATAAAAGGCATACAGATTGGTGAGGGGAAAGTCAAGCTTTATGGCAGAAAACCTGATCATCTATGTAGAAAATCCCAAGGAATATACCAAAAACAAACTAGAACAGTTAAGTGAGTTTATTAAGTTTACAGGATACAAGGTATATATATATATATATATATATATATATATAAATCAACCATATTTTCATATATGAGAAATGAAGAATCAGATATTGAAATAAGAACACCATTTACAATAGCATCAAATATATTTAACACTTAGAAATAAATTTGACAAAAACGTGCCAGATCTGAACACTGAAAAATATAAAATGATGCTGAGACTAATAAAAGAAGACCTATATAAGTGGAGAAATCTACTGTGCTCATGGATTACAAGATTCAATATTGTCAAGAATTTATTTATCCTCAAATTGATCAATAGATCCATTGCAATTCCAATCAAAATCCCTAAGGGCTTTTTTGTGGAAATCGACTTACTCCCTCTAAATTTTTTATGAGAATGTGAAGAACCTAGAATAGACAAAACAACTTTGGAAACAAAGAATACATATGAAGAACTTAACCTACTTGATTGCAAGACATATTATAAATCTACAGTAATTAAAAGAGTATGGAGTTGGTGTAAACCTAAACAAATAGATGAATGGAAAACTACACAAAGTCCAGAAATAGACCCACAAATTTAAATGCAATTGATAAAGATACAAAGGAAATTCAGCGGGGAAGGAGTACTGTTTTCAACAAAACAATCCAGTAACAAAATGAAAAAAAAAAAGCAAACCTCTACTTCACACCATAACAAAAATTCATCACAATATGTATTACAGACCTAAATATTAGGGTTAATATTATCAAGCTTCTAGAAGCAAACAAGAAAGAAGTTCAGTGACTTTAGATTTGGCAATAGTGTTTAAGTAGAACAAAGCACAACTATAAAAGGAAAAAATCAACAATCTGGGTTTCATTAGAATTAAAACGTTTTGCTTTTCAAAGTACACTGTTAAGAAAATGAAAAGGCAGGCTGCATACTAGGAGAAAATATTCACAAAACATAATATAACAAAGGGGTTTTATCTAGAATATATAAAGAACTCTTATAACTCAATAATAAGGAACCAGTCCAATAAAAAAGTGTACAACATTTGAACAAATGTTTCAGCAGGGAATAGATATGAATGGCAAATAAGTAATTGAAAAGTCACTCAATATCATTAGTTGTAAGAGAAATGCAAATTAAAACCACAATGAAAAAATATTATACATCCACTAGCATAGCTAAAGTTCAAAAGACTGACCATACCAAATACTGGCTAGGATGTGGACAAACTTGAACTCTCTCACACTGCTGGTGGGAATGTAAAATGACAAAAACACTTTAGAAAAAAATTTGGCAGTTTATCCTTACACCGATCATATGTTCTAGTCATTTGCCCAAGAGAAGTGAAAGCGTATTTCCACACAAAGATTTGTAAATGAATGTTTATAGCAGCTTTATTTGTGGTAGCCAAAAAGTTGGAAGCAATCAAAATGCCCATTAGCAGTTGTTTGGTTAAATAAATTATATTCTGACAATAGAATACTATTCAGTGATAAAAAGAATAAATTATTAATACATGCTACAACAAAAATAAAACTCAAAATAATTATGCTAAACGAAAGAAGACTATTTCATTTATAGAAAATTCCAGAAAATGCCAACTAATCTACAGTGACAGAAAACAAATCCTGAGGACATGGTGGGAGATAAGGAAGGGATATATGGTAGTTTGAGGTTTTTATGTACCCCAGAAAAATCATGTCCTTATAGCTAATCCATTCTTGTGGGTGTGAACCTACTTAGGTGGGACCTTCTGATTAGTTTACTTCAATTAAGGCATATCTCAGAGTGGGTCTAATCTTCTTCCTGATGTCCTTTATAAACAGTATGACCACAGAGAGTGACACACAGAGAAACAGCCACAGGAGCTGAGAGAAACCCAGAGCAATGAAACCCAGAAGAAGAGGGTGACCAGCAGAGGCCACCATGTGCCTTGCCATATGACAGAGGAGTCCAGTATTGCTGGCAGCCAGTCTTCTGGGAGAAATGCATTGCCTAGTGAAGTCTTGTTTTGGAAATTTTTAAAAACTCAAAACTGTAAACTTGCAAGTTAGTAAATCCCCATGGTAAAAGTCAACCCATTTCTGGTATATTGCATTCCAACTACCTAGCAAACTAAAACAGGGTAGATGACAAAGGGATGTATTATATCATTTCCTTGATTGTGGTGATGGTTTCATGGGTGTGTATGTATATAAAAACTCATCAAGCTAGACTTAAAACTGTGTCACTCATACTGCTTATTCCTTTGCCTTTCTTAATAACAAATAAAACAATAGGTAATTCTGTGCTTTTCATTTCACAATTTAATTTTCACACATACTTCAAATGGAATTTTACATATAATATGCCATACAGTGCTCAAATTTTATTTTAGGATTCAAATTCTAATTTACAGAATCAGAGATGAAACAACTAAAACCTACATTAATTATGATTATACTAAATGCAGACACATACATGCATACGTTTATTTAAAGTCATCAATGCAAGACTGTTTCTTCTTTACAATGGAATTTTTAAATACTTCAATATAAAAACTACACTACATCCCAAGCACTGAACTAAACACCAAGAAGACAAACAAGTTACCAAAGTTAGCAAAATGAGGGTAATGATAATCTCTAACTTCATGATTAGAAGACTAACTTAGTTAATAAGAGAAAACTAAGTAAACTAATAGGCCTATCAAAGTGTCTATCGTATAAAAGTTGCCCAATAACATGAATTTATTCTTCCTTGCCCAAGATTGCACAAATACCAAATGCCAGAGCCATGATTAAAACCCGGATTTCTTGACTCCAAGACCAAATACTATTTTTTTACGTAGTTGGCCTGTCCCCCATTCACAAATTTAGCTAAATAGAAATTCACTCAACATTCAATCAGGCCGTGTCATGCCACATCCAGGGTAGCACTGCTCTTTCACAGCCTTGAGTGGTTACAGTTCATCTGTGCAAGATGCTGGCTGTGAGAGAAAGCTGCATGGCTTGACCTTGCAAACACAGGAAGCTCATTTCATTTTATTTATTTTCCCAGGTTTGCTTCTTGGTAGAATGTTGGCCTTGTTTGACACACACTCCCTTGTAAGCACCATGCATGCTGTGAGCTTGCAGGAGGCTGAATGCTTAGATCTGGTTGATCTGCACAAGGGGAGTGGAATGCACAATTTTAAGAGTGAAGGATGACTAGATTCTGGTGGCCAGTGCTTTTTCTTCAAATGACCGTTCAATTTCCCACAGAGAATTAGATTCCGGTAGAATGGAGTAACTTAGAAATATTTTCTTACAAGTATGTGTTGTCAGCATGCCCACTGTTTGCCAGACACTATGTTAGACTTGTAGTCATAAGATGGGCAGAGATAATACATGGTCTTTCCCTAGAGGTTCTGACAGTGTTAGTGGAAGAGACAAATATAAAACAAATGTCAACTATGACCAGGGCTGTGAGGGCGATATACAGAGGCGCTGTGAGGGGCCTGGCCAGAAATCAGGGGAGAACCCCTGGAGGGAGTGAGGTTGAAACTGATATAAAGTAGAAATAATCTAGATGAAAATAAGAGGGAAGCACATTCTAAAAATGAACCAGAATGTGCAAAGGCACTCTGGCAGTGAGGGAAGTGTGGTAAGTATGAGGAACTGGCAGAGTTATAGAATGGCTCAGGTAGAAAGCCTAAAAGGTATAGTAGGTGGAAAATGAATGTCACAGTAAGAACAAGATCAAAATGTTCAGGACCTGTATAGAGGACTAAGAATTAACACTTGGGTTATAAAGAAGAGATTAGAGAGGGATCAATGTGGAAGGTTGGAATAGTTTAGTAGAAGGAGGTAGTAATAAGCGAATACATTTGAGAAATTTCAGAAGTTGGTAATGGATCAGATACAGAGTAGGAAGGAAGAGGGAGCTATCAAGAATGAGTTCTGGGTTTTTGACTTGCATCACTCAGGTGAATCTTTACACAGTAGTCTGCCATCAGCCTGATAGCACAGTGTAGGAAGTATGTGGGGTCTGAGTCCATTAGCACCTCACTCTAAGGAGACACATCCCCTGGCTACTGAGCCCAGTGCCTGCCCTCCTCAAAGAGCCTTTCATTGTGAAACACACCAAGTGTAAACTTCCGAGCCCTTGCTTATGTCTACAGCACCTTGGCATGAATTAGGAAAAGGTGCTCCCATGGGTGGATGCAGTCCCACGAGGGGATAGATATCATCCCTCACCACCCTGGCCATGCACCCACTGCTAACTGGTTGGTCCTGGGATTAGCTCTTGGGATTACTGAGAATATTAATGAAATGAAAAACACTTAAAGCAGTGGTTCACATAAGTGCCCCCAACATATTAGATATTATTATTGTTATCATTATCAAAACAACTATAACATTCTCTTCCTTTACTTGTTTTGCTTCACTAACAACCTTCAAGAAATTCCCCCAGATTCACTGGGACCATAGTTTCTTGTCATCTTGGTTGACTTCAGTATCCAAATACCAACCATTCCAGAATCATGATTTACCATGCTGTAAACTCCCATAGAAATATCTTTAGCATTTTTTCAAAAGCTTTCAAAAGCACTGATTCAAATATCCTATCTTCCAACTGCAGCCTCCTTCCAGTATTTTGGTCAATGGCTCTCTCTCTGTTTTCTGACCACATGGTAAACTCCTATCCAGGGAGTGTCTCTCTTCACTCCCATCATTATATCAGGCTTAGATTTCATGGTCCATTATTTTACAAACTTTCTCACCTTTACTGTGGATTTCCTTACCCATTTTCCTTTTTGGGACATAGCTCTGAAAAGTCACAGCCCTCTATCAACCTAAGAGTTCTTTTTATATAGGCTGGGAAAGTCGCAGGGGCCAGGCACAATGATTCCACTAAAATGCATGAGGACCAATGTGAAATAAAACCTCAACAATGCACCTGACTTTCTGTAACATTATGTCAAACACATTTCATCCGCTTCCTTCCATCCAGCCTGTGGTGGCTTGGAGCTAAGTACTCCAGGACAACATGTTCTTAAACTTAGTCCATTCCTGTGGGTGTGAACCCATTATAAGTAGGACCTTTTGATGTGGCCACTTCAGTTAAAATATGGCCCGATTGAATCAGAAAGGGCATTAGTCCTGTTACTGAGGGCTTTCTAGGAAAGGTCCTACAGAGAGAGAAAGCCATCAAGGGAGCAGCCAGAAGCTGGAAGTCAAGAGAACCAAGAAGCCAGGAGAGGGTACCATATGCATTGCTATGTGACAGGAAAGCCAAGGACCAATGATTGCTAGCAGCCAGCCCTAGGTAGGGAGCATTAAATAAGACTGAGTTTTGGAGAAGAGGTAGAAAATCATAAACTCTGAATAGATTCAACAAGCATATGACTGTTCTATTCCTAATGTTTAGTGATCTTTCACCTCCAAAATCCAGTTAATTAACAAAATATCAAATATTATTTCACAGATTCATTGACAATAGTCACAGCAGAACTCCTGATTAAAATGACTAAGTGCTTTTATTATTCAAAGCAAAAGAATCTTTGACAACAGCTTAGATTTGAAAAGAACATATTTCATTTTCACTAAATACATTCACCAGGAAGAATGTTATCTTTTCCTAATATATGTGGAAGCATAATACTAATGATGACTAGATCATTGACAAGCAAATACTATTTCCCTTTGAAGATACACAAAGTGTTTAACATATGTTTATATTCTTAGAAGAAAGATTTGAGAGAGAGCAAGTACTACTGGTCACAAATAAATGTGGAGAAATTGAAGCACAAAGAACTTACACAACTTACCCAAATATGCTGTAGTAGATTGCATTATGTACCCCAGTTTAAATATATTCTTAATTTTAATCTGCATCCATGTGTGTCAACACATTGTAAATAGAACATATGAAGTTGTTAATTTTAGTTAAAGTGTGGTCCAAGTGAATGAGTTTGGGCTTTAATCCTGATTACTGGAGTCCTTTATAAACAGAAGAAATTCAGACATAGTAAGAGACACCCATGAGGAAGAGCTAGAAACTGAAAGTCAGTGGAACCTAGGAGAGAAAGGAGAGGGTAACATGAGGCAAAGCTGCAAGCCAAGGAACCCAAAGAATTGCTGGCAAGACAGCACCACAATGCTACAGAGTTTAGGGAGAAAGCATTGCCTTGCTAACACTTTAATTATGGACTTCTCCTAGCCTTAAAACTGTGATCCAGTAAATTCCCATCATTTAAGTCAACCCACTGTGTGGTATTTGTCATAGCTGCCTGTAATCTTAGATGCAAAAAAAGCAATTTTCAAAAGAGAATCCAGTTACCCAGGTTCCCAACACGTATTTTTCCTAAAAATCATACTTCCTCTTAAATGACATTTGTCTTCATATATCTATTTTTTCCCCAAAAATCTGTCTTCTATTAAATCTCAATAAATAACTATTTATTGAGAACATATTATGAAAGGTTAGTCTGCTCTTTGTTTAGGTGGATTGTCTTTAAAAACTTGCAAAAATACCCATCAAGACCTTCTCTCACTGGAAACAAGTATAAAACATGACATCTGCAAACCAGAGTTTTCAGAGTCAGAAAATCTCTCACCTAATTATTACAGTTAGGGTTCACTGCAAATAACAGAAAGCCTGCCTAACAATAACTTGAGCACTTTAGGGTTTATTTATTTCATACAAGAAGTCCAGGAATAGGCAAGTAATGGGCTGCTTCTTATTTTTCTGCTGTGCATTTTTAGCATCCTAGGAATGCTATGTGAAATTTGAAGATATGAGTATGTGCCCCCTGAAATAGGGAGGAAATGACAACAGTGATTGCATGGCTCAAAATGAGAAATTATAGGGCAACCTGCAAAGAGATGTATTAACAACAAGATACAACAAAAATAAGCTTAATATTCAGAAATCTGCACTTTGCAGTGTAGTCTAATTATAATTAGAAAGTAGAAACAGTTGTGTCCAATAATAGAGGGACAGTTAAATAAATTAGAATACAACCAAAACTATTAGAGTACTGTATATATAGACATTAAAGATGATAAACAAGAAAACTTGAAAGAAATGCAAAAAATTAGTTCTGATAAAAAAATTGTAACACAAAAAATAAGTATTGCAATTTTCTGTAACAACACCCCAACTAAGTAGATGTTACACCTTGGTAGGATGGTATGGGAATTTAGGTAACACCTTCTATATTAATTAGAAGATCTTCAGCTGCATAAAACAGGGATAAAATAACAGTAGCTTAGAAAGACACACATGGATTTCTCCCTTATATAGATGAAGTCTAAGGCTGCTAAACTGTCCTCACTGTGTAATCAAAAACCCAGTTTCCTCTATTTCAGTTTCACCATTCTAGCACCTACCTTCCATTCTTATGGTGAATTCATGGTCCTAGATTGCATCTAGAGCTCCAGCCATTCCTTCTATGTTCCTGTCAGAGGGAAGGAGAAAGAAAGGGAGTAGAAAGCATTCCACCTCTTTTAAAGAGACATCTGGAAAATCACAAGAAATATTTCCACTTACATCTTATTAGCCATAATTTCGTTACTTGACCACATCTAGTTGCATAAAAGGCTAAGAAATATAAACTTTTCAAATGGGCACATGGCAACCCCAAATCAGTCCAGGTTTCTATTGTTGAGGAGGAAGGAGGAAATGATGTTTGGGGTGCACAGACCCACCACACCATCCCATAGACAGCATTCTGGGTATTTTTGGATGTCAGTTTCCTAACTCTCATAAAAAATTCCAGAAGCTCAATTTACAGAAGATTTAGGGAAATTAATGCACAGGATCCAACCATATCCCCCAAAGTTGCCAAGGAATACTGGGGGAAAGAATTTGAACCAAGTTCATCATTTGTATTCAGACATCTGCACATTAGTTTTCTGTACTTGCTACCAAAAACAAAGAAGTGTAGAAAAGTAGAACATACTGGACAAATAAGTGACTTTTATTCAGATCTTTCATTCAGGGCTTGCTTCTGGGAAATGCAAACTAAGACCTGGTTATGAAGTGCAGAAATTGTGTTTTGAGACCAGAGTGTGAAAAGAGTTCTGGACTTCAGCAGTGCAGAAGCTGATAACAGCAGACACAGTCGTGAAGCACCTGAACTGCTATAGGCAGCAGTGGGAAAGCCCAGACACCAGATCTCAGGGCTGGTAAAGCTTCAGGCAGATACTTCAAGAATATGTTTGGACCCTCCCCACCTCTTCTACACATATGTACACATGTACACATGTACATGTGGAGGCACACCTGCAATCCCAATGAGTTCTAGAAGAAATAATTGGAGAGCAGAAGGCCAAAAAAAGACTGGATTTTAATTAATCAAATGAATGTTGATCCCAATTAATCAAGTGGTAAGTATCCCAATAAATGTGGTAGACATTTTCTCCCCACTGGTAAGGCCTAAAAAGTATATGCATAAAATATATATGCATATGGATAAATGCATATATATTTTATGCTATATGCATAAAAGGTATATGCATATGGATAAAGATCAACATAAAAATATGTCCAAATCAACATAGCTTTGTTATCACCATATATTCTGTATTCAAAATTTCTTAGCCATGAAATAACAATAAAATCAGACCTAAAGATGGCTACATGCATGATTCTTGACACAGGAGGAAAAAAATCTACTGTTTGTATGTGAGAAATGACAGTAGCTTCATGCTTTCTGAAGGGCAGCATAGCTCTTTGTAAAGCAGGCATAGTTTGCGGGTTGAACAAATTTCCTCCTCTCTTCCTTAGGCACATACACAGTTCGCCAGTGGAAAAATGAGCTGCAGTGGATACAAACACCTAAATCAAGGCTGTCCAACATGAAATGGGGGGTGGGTGGTTGTGTCTCTCAGATAGTCACTCCTGCAGAGATGCTTCATAGGGACAATACCTGGGCCCCACAAATTAGGTAGCTGGGCCTGATCTCACCTGTGCATCTATGGATGCTCCAGATTTTGGCCCACTGCCTGCTGCAAGAACTGTAAGGACATAGTTTATTATGAAGGGAAGAAGCCCAAGAAATTATCAAGAAAGTAGCTAACGCCAAGCAAGATGAGTAGTTTTAAAATAATATAGGCACATGGCAACTTTCCATATAAAGCCAGCCACATCTATGCACTTTACCATGAGAAAGACTCTGATCTGTTGTCTCTATGACTGGGTGTTGTCCTTTGGGAGGGGAGAGGGGTTACGCTTTAGCCAAGTCTGCAAGAGACCAAGGTACAGTGGTCACACTATAGATCCCCAGCTTTGCTCAGGATCAAGTTAAAATCAGATGAGCTTTTGGTTTGCTTACCCATTTTTCAGAAGGCATGTTCTCTTCCAGTCTGACCTGCACTTTCTACCGAAAGGAAATTTGTGTTGGTTTCATACCAGACTCTTTATCTAACATTTGTTTACATCATTCTCTGTGGGAACCTAACATCCAATGTAAACCTGCTATGCAGTATAGACCTAAAAAATCCTATGGGGATTAATCACAGATCCATTCATTTACTCATCAATACACCCATCATCCAGCCAGCCAGCCAGCAAATCCATGTTACTAGGTTTTCAGTCATATTTCTACAATGAAATTTTTTTTTTGTTTTGGTAAAATGAAAGAGAAGATAATTGGAGACTGCATCAACTGAAAAAAGTAATTAATGATTGATACAGTTCCAATATTTAAGCTCAGATTTAGATAAACAAATCAAGATATTTAATATAATTGTATTATTTTACTAGCTAATAGGCAAATATACATTCTAAGAGCTCTTGACATTTATTGTTGATTAACATGGCCTAACCAGAAATGATCATGCATGGTTTTATAGTTTTGATTTCATGGCTTTATGGTCTTGTCCAGTTGGTTAAAAGTGACGATTTAGGTCATGATGCAAAATATTCCATTAGTGATGTGGATTGGTTATTAAATCTTACTTCCTGGGTGGACATTATTTTATTTTAGGTCAATACATTTAAAACTAGATGATAAACTAGAAAATAAAAGTGACATTAACCTCTTGAAAATAAACTCAGTTCTCTTTTACTAAATTTACTTTATTCAACCATAGATTTATTGGTTAAATGTATTATAGGATATTTGTAATCCTCAATTACGGGCAGATCTTCATTTTTGGCAAATTAAGAGAAACTTAACCGACTAGAATTCTTTACTTCCATAAGTTATGTATACTTCTAATGTATAAAAAAAGAATACCTAAAAGTAAAATGTTTGTTTTTATACGAAAAAAGAAATAAACATGCAGTTCTAAATGTTTATTGGAATTTACGCTTCCATGCTAATTCCCCAAACAAATTGTATTCTCATCATCATCCAATTTGAGAATGTTTTGGAGAAAGAGTTTGGAATCTAAGTGCAAACAAAGTATGTTTTATCCATTGATATCTGGAGACATAAACTGCAGCACGGCTGGAGGCAAGAAAATAGCCTTTGACAACAGAAAAGCCAGCCTGATGTCACTATGGTACTTGATGCAAAACTGACCTCACATTTCATAATCCAAGTTTTCTCACCTATGAATTAGGAATAATCATATATACTGTAAAGTTATGCTACAGCATTCATACATATTACTTAGAGAAATAATTTGATCAGTAACTCCTGATATTATTGAGGGAAAATCATTCATTCATGAAGTCTAATTGTGAGAGTCAAATGAAATAAAGGACAGAATAGTGGTTAGTAAACCACATTTCATGGTACATATGCTGGTAATTTATTATTTTCAGGTAGTCAGGTTTTGTTAGCTTTTTAAAAAATAGAATTTTTTATTTGAGGCTGTGT
Organism: Tolypeutes matacus; assembly: GCA_026826555.1. Taxonomy (NCBI): domain Eukaryota; kingdom Metazoa; phylum Chordata; class Mammalia; order Cingulata; family Chlamyphoridae; genus Tolypeutes; species Tolypeutes matacus. Next base: position 4,884,850 of record JAKSZT010053792.1, read on the forward strand.
GCATTTCATTGCAGGGTTATTTCTTTTTAACACAAGATACGTGACGTCCCCATCTGGCACATCCATGACAACAGTGGCTTCCCTTTTAGTCCATTTCTGCCATAAGAATTATATTTTTTAAAAGGTGGTCTTCCTGAAGTAAAGGAAATTCAACTTTATTAATCTGGGTTACAGTTTAAGGGATGAATTCAAAGTATGAATAAGGGACTGAATTAATATTAAGCTGGTTTGAATTCTTGAGATGAAGATGTGTATTGAAATGTTTATTGAATTGCAGCTTGGTACATAATCCTCTCAGAACCAAGTTTCTCATGTAAAACATCTCTTCCCATTAGTTGTCTCTAAATAATCACCAGTGGAAAAGGGAGTTGAACGATTTCTTTGATCCCCCAACCCCCAAGAACATTGTTTGTCTCTAGGCAGTGTAGATGGGCAGTATGCACAGAGTAAATTAATTTTCATCCTCTGCATATTTTGGAAAATAATGATATTCAAAGAAATTGAATACTAAAGCAGTAATTCAAGGCAGGCCTGACTTAAGATCTACAGAATAATAGTGTTTTCTGCATGGTTTATGGAATAATTCAGGGAGGATTTATTCAGAGAGCTTTCAATCATTCTTCTTTCTCCTTTCTACTTTTTGTAATACCATGGAAAGTGGATTGCTATAAAATATATATCATAACCTAGTATATTTGCTTCAAACCTATGCCCACACTGCTTTTAAATCAAGAGACCTTAATAAACAGAAATTCTTTAAACACTGCATATTTATTTGAGCAATTTGTACATTACTCAAATACAAATCAAATTTCAGGAAATAGTCAATCATTTCCTTAAAGTGAAGATGGCTCTACTGTATATCATATTAAAGTATCTTGTGCAACATTTTGTAAAGTCAGAAATTATAATACTTTGGTTCTGCTACATGTATCACTAATAAGAATTGTATATATTTCCGGTCACTTGAAATAATATTCAGAAAACCAATTTTCAAAAACTTTCAAAACCTCTGATGTTGATGGGAAATAAAGCATGCAGAATTTACAGGATGAATCCATCTTTATGAGAAAAATTGTTGTTCTGTTTCATTTTTAAAATAATTGATTATAATTCTATCATCAAACACACTTTATAAAAACTGTGCAAACATTATGCCAAAAGGCCTAAATAAAATGTAAAAAAGTGTAGGCAATGCAAGCAGGGCACTAGAAAATTGAAAATAAATAAAGCTGGATGATTCATAGCAAATATTCAGTGCCAAAATTGTCCACAGTCTAATCTGTTTATTTCAATATAAATATTTGGCATAATTTAAATGAACTATTCTAAACTGAGTAGATTTTAGAGTTTATATTTTAGGTATTTGGCACTATAACATTAAAAACTTTGATGGCAAAAGTACTAGCTTAGTTTAAGAGCATTCCCAACTTTGTACTTTCAACCACAATCCCGTGTTTACCTGGTCCCCTCCCCCAACCGTCCCCCTACGTCCATGGATTGCAATTGCAATGAATGTGTCACACTAATGAAGGATGTTGTTTATGTGGGAGGGTGTGGGAAGTGTGGGGAGTGGGACATATGGGAATCCCAATATTTTTAGTGTAACATTATGTAATCTAAGTATCTTTAAAAACATATAAAAATACATTTCTACAAAAAAAATAGTACTGGCTTAATTTTAGAATCAAATTAATTTTGAACCTATGAAAGTCCATTGCAGAAGCTGAAATATGGAATACTACTGAATTTGCTTTTAGGTAATAAGTCATAATAATAAGAAAATTGAAACAAACAAGTAAAAATATCCTTGTTTATTCAATTATAATTTGAAGGTTTTAAAATTTTGTTTTCATCTAGCTATTATCATCCTGTAGTCATATCTTTGTTTTAAAGCAGTTACAGATAAATCCCCTACAAGCTTTTGCATTTGTTATCTTGTATAATACATTAATCAATATCTCATCCCAAAATAATAAGCTAATAAGCAAATATAAAGTCACTGCAAACTTTGTCATTAAGTCTATTATTATTTACCAAACCTGAAAAATAAAATCCAGATATTAGAAAAAAAAATATTGTCTTTCTGTAGTCTGCAATGATCAAATCAATATTTTATTACCAGTGTAACCCATGTGTGCATGTTAAGTAGTTTTCATTAGAAGCATGATTTTGTTCCCATTTTTATTGCAAGGTTCATATAGATTTTCAGGGACTACCTCCTTAAATAATTACCTGTCTATGGGAAATTTTGGGCATACTTACAAATATGTTACTTACTGTGTTGCTTTTGTTTTCTTCTTTTGCCCTGATTAAGTTTCTATTCTTTTACTTTCTGTGCCATAATTTTTTTAAAAAATGGAAAAAAAACTTTTTTCATAAATCTGGAAATTCAAAGTAAAATCCCAGAATCTAGCTCCTAGACTATTTCCTAGTCTGTTACTCAGCACTACTTGAAAGTGAAGAATAACATTCTACATTCTTTTCTTATGAAATTTTCTTAGTTCCTTGCCCATAATTTCAAAGGCAAGTCAACATCCATACTTGTGTCATATACAGACTTGAGTATGTGGTAGAGGAAGCAACATGAGGAATGGTGGAAGGGCACCATATCCCAAAAGGGACTTGCTGAAGCCACTTGGTTTCCACCTTTCCTTTCAATCCTCTTCACCTAGGAGCATCCACTTGCCCTATTCTATCCCTGTAAGTTTCTGAGTAGCTGTGTAAGGTTGAGTATATGGCCACCTCTTTTGCCTCCTGTGTTCTTCCCTCTCTCCTTTATTTTACTCTCATCAGTCACTGCTACCATAGAAAAATAGCTCTGGGCTGGCTTTGAGGGCGTTGGGCATATGTTAAGGTCCCACAAAGACTAAATGAAGTCAGTTGGGTGGGAGAGATGCATTGCATGTCAACAAGACTCACATCTCAGGTAAGCAATAGCATTCAGAAAACATAGGGCAAGGTTTAGTTCAAAGAAGTACACATCTTTGAGTTGAAGTACTAGTTGACCCACTCCTGCAATGTTTCATATTCATTAGTTTAGGGTTACCTGTAGCATAACACAAGCAATGCAAAATCATAATATGATTTCATAAAACTTTGGGTATTTACCATCAAGGGTGCAACAATAAAATGTACACTTATATGATTTTATAGACTACCCTACCTGCCGCTACACAGACTTAGGCACAGGAATCCTGACCTCAAATATGATGCTCATTAAATTAAAGTAATGTCAGCTGGTTGAATCTAGCTCATCTGCTACTCAATAATCAAATGAAGCAGGAACACATTTGCTATGGGAACATTGGATTAAGGGACCGTGTAGTGTCTGATGTCTTCTGACTTTGTGTCATCAAGCCATTCATTTAAAAGAAACACGAATAAACTAGGGAATTAAGATTTATCAGTAAACCTTGTGGATTTTATTGTGATTCATGAGGTCCGAATTTCTCCTGAAGGTGGTTTTACCATCCTTCAAAATTTGCTGTAGGCATTGTATTTAATGTTTAGTATGTGCTTTGCTATTATTACTCTCTTGAGGGATTTTTTGCTGTAATAGAGGTCTTTTCATAGTTTCTTACATTCCAGGTACTTTATATCCTTCTCTTTTTTTTAATTTAATAGACTTTATTTTCTAGAACAGTTTTGGGTTTATAGAAGAATTTAGCAGAAAGTACAGAGTTCCTATATTCCTCTTCTCCCCTACCTCAACCCACACAAGAGTTTCACCTATTATTAGCATCCTGAATTACTGAGGTATATTTGCTACAATTGATAAACTAATATGGATGCATTATTATTAACTAAAGTCTGTAGTTTACATTAGAGTTAACTCTTTTTGTTGTACAGTTCTATAGGTTTTGACAAATGCTTAATGTCATGTATCTATTATTATAGTATCTTTTTTTAAAAGATGCTTAGATTACATAAATGTTACACAAAAATTATAGGGATTCCCATGTTTCCCACCTCCCACACCTCCCACACCTCCCACAACCTCCCCACATAAACATCTTTCATTAGTGTGGCACATCACCTGCAATGGAATATATCCTTCTCTTGAGTGGTGCATTTTTCTTCAGTCATCTGCTTCTATTTAAAATTGAGTTTATCTGTTTCTTTGCCTAACTTCCTTGGTGAAAGGCCTCTCCATACTTCCGATGTCTATAGGAAGGTACTGAATAACTATGTGCTGATGTATGTCTCACAACTCAATTTAAATTAATTTTTGTTAAGGCCAAATCTGTAAAATATCGAGGTACTTAAAGTAATTAAGCAGTGCTATTTGATACCCATGTCTCAGCATCTTGGTTTTAGGATGATAGGATAAAGTTTACCTGTTTGGTCTATTGCCTTTGCAAAAGCATAAAACCATCTGATATTCATTTTAACAGTGCATAAATCATGGCAACATACATAACTCAAAGCAGTGTTTTCAATTTCAGACTCCAAGAGCCAAGAGAGATAAGCCGATCTTAAAAGGTCCAAATAAGTGAAGGAAACAGATGTCAGAGATTGTGCATCTCAGCATTTTGTCCTCTGTAAGAATGTTCATTTCTTTTATTGGACATAAAATCCTAAGAAAGCAAAAACCTGCATGCCATTCCTAGTGCCACTATCACTCGGAATTAAAGCACAAAGATGCTGAGCTAAAATGAGAATATAAACTGAATGAGTGATCAAAAACATTACATTTCAGTGCCTCATTTGTACAAGATGTCAAAGAATATGAACCTACTTTATATGGGTTTCTTTTCAGAATTATTTAATCAGGTGCATTAGAAAGCAAAGTATAAACATACTACTTTTAAATTACTTACATGTGAAATAATACATCAAAGATACACTAGTATTCAGCTTGAGGTAGCAATAATAGTATGTTAAAAAGAGCACTAGGGTATAAATCAGGAGATGTGGATTCTGACTTTTATTCTTCCATTTTATTAACCACAGTCCTGTTCAAGTCACTTAATATCACTCTTACATTTCTTTAGCCTCTAGAATTGGAGTAATTATGCCTCTACTAACCAATTAGGATGGATGTTGTGAGAATGAAATAAGGTAACTATTTAAAAGCATTTTAAAGTGTATGGTCTAAAATGTAAACCATAACATAAACCATTGACAATGGTTAGTAGTTATGTTTAAAATTTTGTACATCAGTTGTAGCAAATGTGCCATCCACACATAAAAAGGTTACTAATATGGGAAGGGGGTAAAGGGGGAGGATGTTGGGTATATGGGAGTACCATGTATTCTGTATGTGACTTTACAGTGACCTAAAACTTCTTTGAAGACAAAATGAAAAAAAGTAAAAGTAAAAAGACACTGGGGAAGAAATGGAAGAAAATGTCACTGTACCTACAGGACAACAGATATTACATTGATGAAAGCAAAATTTTTTTTAAAAGTTTTAAAATATTTTTCATTATTTTTTTAATATCCCAATTTTTAAATTTTAATTTAGTTTTTCTAAATTATTATGCATTTTATTTATTTTATTTAAACCTATCATTATTATTTCATTTTCTTATTAATTGTATTTTTCAATATTCTTGGCTTCATTTTTGAAGAGGTTTTGGATCACAGGATTACAACTGTGGCAGGGCAAGATCATTAGTGTGGGGTGTCAGTGATGGGAGACACATGGGGGAAAGTTCACCTGGGCATACATATAAGGTATATAAATGTGTTCAAATGTTCATGGGGCATTGTCACAGTCGGTAGAGATTCACACAATAACCGAAAGCATATTGAATTCCCATCCTGGGGAGCTCTGCCACATTCTATAATGGAACAGCAACAATCCCTCAAGTACAGGGGCAATGACTAGTGAAGAAGGATGGTCCATTGATGGGCCCTTGATATTGAAGACCATCCTTATGAGGCTTTGCTCTTGAAATTGCAACTTAGCCTAGCATTGAATGGCCTAAGATTTACCTCCTGAGAGCCTCCATGTTGCTCAAATGTGGCCTTTATCTAAGTCAAACTCAGTATATAAATGCATTACCTTCCCCCACAGCATGGGGCATGACTCCCAGGGATGAGCCTCCCTGGCACTGAAGGATTACTACCAAGCACCAGCTGGTGATGCAACTGGAAAAAGACCTTGAATAAAAGGGGGGAAAAGATAAAGGCAAATGAGTTTATATGGCTAAGAGACTTCAAAGTGAGTCAGGAGGTTATCCCAGAGGTAATGCTTATGCACGTCTCAGCAGGATCACATAGACTGCCAAAGTAAATACTACCCCAAATAGTGGAACTCCTGAGGGCTCTGGAGACACCGAGGTCCTACAGTCATGGCAAATAGTCTAGAGTTTGGTGCCTTGCCAGTTAGCCCTACTTTGGAGTTTGTGTTCCCGAGTGTGACAGAGTTGGACTCAATTGTGACTTCTCTACATATGCCTCTTCCATCCCTTCTATTTGAACCTACAGTTGGTGCTGGAGTTGGTAGGAGTACACCTAAGAGACTTGAATCTTTGGGCTGTCCATATGCCAGCTGGGCCCTGAGCCTCAGCGGAGTTGCAACAACTACTCTCCAGTTCATTGGACTCACTCAGGACAACCAACAAGGAGGTGAGGATGGACAACCACCATACCAAGGAACCAAGAGAGTCTAAAACTGCAAGCAAAAGATTCCCATTCATCAGCCATATGGGATCCAAGCCCCCTCTCAATTACAGGTGGAGTGGGCAGCACCATCCCATAAGCCTCAGGATTGGGGAATAAAATATGGACTAGAGTGGATTTACTGGTATTTAAGTCTATAAATAGACTTATTGTGATTCTAGCAATGGAAGAAATTATATAATTGATTTGGAGACGGTGGCCACTGGAGGTGCTGAAGGCAGGGAGAAGGAAAAAGAGGTATAATATAGGGGCATTTTCAGGACTTGGAATTGCAAAGACAGATACAGGCCATTATATATCCTGCCATAACCTACAGAATTGAGTGACAGAGACTGTAAACTACAATGTAAACTAAAATCTATGCTTAGTGGCTGTAGCCATTTGGCAATTTGATGTAATTATGAAGTCCAGAAATATAATTGGATCATGCATGTAAACTGATTTGTTAATCTGGGCATGATTAAGTTATGATTAGGGCGTTGACTGGGACAGGTCAGTAGGGCATTGAGCCCTACCCCTTGGTGGGTGGGGAATCGAATATAAAAGGCAAGGCAAAGGACAGAGGGAGCAATTTTTGAGTTGCAGTTCTGAAGTTGGAGTTTTGATGTTGGAGAGAAGGCCCCAGGAGAAGAGAAGTGAGCCGTTCGCCTGATAGTCTACAGCTGACCGTGTGGAGGAAACAGAGGAGCTAAGCCTGGAGAGAAAAGCAGCCCTGGGAAGAGAGGAACCCAAGAAGCCCCAACCCTGGCAAACATCGGCAGCTGTCTTGTTCCAGCACGTGGGAAAGGACTTTGGTGAGAGAAGAAACTTATGCTTTATGGCCTGGTAACTGTGGACTTCTACCCCAAATAAATACCCTTTATAAAGACCAACCCACTTCTGGTATTTCACATTAGCTCCACTTTGGCTGACTGATACAGTGGCAATGCTTCAAAATGTATTGATCAATTGCAATGAATGTACCACACTAATGAAAGAAGTTGTTAAGGTGGGGAAAATTGGGAGGTGTGGGGAGTGGGGTATATGGGAATCATTATATTTTTTATGTAACAATTTATGTAATCTAAGTATCTTTTAGAAAAAATAAAAAATATATTAAAAAATGAAAATAAAAAATAAAAGCATTGTTGTGTAAGTTATATATATTATATATACATAAAACAAATATTGTTTTTAATATGAAATCCACTTTATGGTCACCAACAGCAATTATATAAATTGGACCAATAGTTTAATTCTCTCCTTCAGTTGTTCACTCATTCACTTAACAAAAATTTATTTAGCTTAGGCTCTATTGCAAGCACAACAAACAATTTAACGATAATAATTTGGAGAAGCTTAAAATCTACTGTGGAAGGCATACATGCATATAAGTAATTGTGTTGCAATAGTTGTAATGCCCAACATGTCTATGAGTCTGTAGATGGAGGAGCAATTATTTGTGCTTTCACCAAAGAGGAGGCATTTAAGGTCTGGAATATAAGTAGGATTTTGCCTCAACAGAAAAGCCACAGATCACCCCAGGTAGAGAAATGATAAGCTAGAGAGGAAAGCTAAGAGCAAAGAACATTTTGGAGAACTTCAAGAATTTCAGTGTAGATGGGACATAGATTGAATACTCTCAGTGGAACTGGTGTGGGGAAAGGATGAAGAGTTCAATTCTGAACCTGTTGAATTTGAGGTGCTCATAGGGCAGCGAGATGGTTATAAGTTTTGAAGCTCAGGGGAGGATTATGAGTGAAATACAGGTCCACAGGTCCTCAATGTACCTGCCATAGCTTGGCTTCAGAGTATTTGAAATGATCCAAGAAGGGTATGTAGTGGTATGTCTGCATATTTGTAACCCAGAGCAGACTGTTTTATTAAACATTTAATTTTCAAATAATTCCAGATTCACACGAAGTTTAAAAAATAATAGAGGTTGTTTATACTCTTCACCCAGTTTCCCCCAATGGGAAATGGTACAATAGTACAATATCAAAACCAGGCAACTGACATTGGTACAATGAATGTGTATTGTTCTGTGTCAATTTACCACATATGTAGATTTGTGTAACTGCCATCACAGTCAAGATACGCAACTACCCTGTCACCAGGAAGATCTCCCTTGTTCTTCCCCATACCCACTCCCTCCCTTATAAACAGGTTAATCAATCAATAAATTATATTGTTCATGGAATGGAGATGAGCCTAGCATCAACCTCTGGAGTTTTCCAGTTAGATGAATATGCTGAGGTTTTGTTCTAAGAGATGAAACTAAGAGTCTATTGTGAGGACTTATCACACAAGACCCATCATGAGCATCTTAAGTGAACATCCAAATCCAGAAATTCAAAGGGGAAGAATCTTAAAGCCAAATATTCAAGCTAACCTTTTAAGGAGAAAGAAAGAAAGAAAGAATTAAAAATGAATGACTTTCTCTTTCCCTTCCCATCTCTCCCTCCAGCCTCTTTCTTTCACATATACACCAACACACTCACTTCCTTGCACATTCACTCAAATCATAGCTTTGTATATTTTCTCAATTCAACAATTCTCAAGAGAGGCTAAGTGAAGGAATATTCAATTAAATCATATTAGCTCTCTTTTATGGTATCACTAATTCTGAATAAAAATTATTTCCTTTGATTTGGCCCAAACTTATGATTTTCGGTCATCAAAATGAAATAACATCGGGCAAATCTGACTGGACCTCTTGCTTGTGCACACATAGTATTCTTTATTTGTTCTCCCTGATTTCACTATTGCATTTAGTAGAGTTCATTTGTCACAAAACAATCAGAGTAATCATATGAAAATGTAAATCAGACTACAATGCTTCACCTTTTAAACTCTTCAGTGGCTTCCCATTGTGCTTGAAATGAAATCCTTATGCCTAAATCTCCCTTCAAGAATGAAAGGCTTCTCCCACAAGTGTGGCCCACCACCCTCAATGGACTTACACATCCTCAGGCCTTGCCACCAACCATAGACCAGGACGTGGTGGGAGGTGTGGGAGGTGGGCAACATGGGAATCCCAGGGGGTTCTGTGTAATATTTTCGGTAATCTAAGCACCTCTTAAAATATATTAAAAATAATAATAATAATAACTACTGTAAATAAAGCTACTTTACTTGTGAAAAAAAAAAAAAAGAAAAAAAATGATTGAAGTGATAAATGCACAACTATGTGATTATACTGAATTCTATTGATTGTACACTTTGAATGGGTTTATGCTTTATTAATAAGTATCAATAAAATTGATTTAAAAAAAAAAGAATGAAAGGCTTATTTGACTAGCTGCCGGGAATGCTGCCAAGACACCCCTCAGGTGAAGCTGAAGAAAACTGCTTCTGCCAAGATCTTGTCTCCTTCCAGGAGCTACCCTTATCCACTGACTGATAGCACTGAAGTATGATTTGGGATAATTGTAAAGGAACATTCTGCTCCAAAGCTCCCATGGGGTTGGCTGACAGCTTTGTGGGAACTCCAGAGAGCTGAACTGCCTCTCCTTCAGACTACATCATTCCCTTCCCTTCCACAGTTGATCCTAGCATCACTTCTAAGAAATGTCCTGCATTCTAATTTCTGCCTCAGACTAGTTCTGGGGGAATGCAACCCAGGATCATTACGTAACTTGGGTTCTGCCTCCCTTTCCAATTTACCTCATTTACTCCTCCCTTGCTTGCTGTGTGTGTCCTAGACACAGCAACTTTCTTTTGCTTCCTTAACAGCACACCACTTTGAAGGTCTTTGCATATTTGTTTTCCTCCGCCAGGATACTCTCTTGGCTCATATCTGGCTGTATGCTTCTCATTATTCAGGCGCCAGCTCCACAAAGTTCTTCTCAAACTTCTAGAGACTTCTCTTTCCCAGGTCACTCTGTTTCTTTTTTTTTTTCCTGCATTTTATTTATAACTTTGAATTGATCTTGATTGTCTCCTTCCACCCACAGGAATGATGGGATCTTGTCTGTTCGTTTTGTTGTTGTATACCAGTTCCCTTCAAACTGCTATAGCGTTATAATTGGCAAAAATTTGAATTTGATTCACTCAACTTTAAATATTTATTTAGCATTTTTTGGAGTTACTGGCCTTTTTCAAAGGCCTTGCAATCATTTTAAACTCATTTACAATGATGACATTATTTCTCTTGGTTGTGCTCTTATGGGAAAAAAAAATGACCTAAAACAGGTAGAAACCAGGTGTTCCCAACCACTTCTTCTCTAAGATAAAGAGATTATGCAAGAAAGTGATGACCAAGCATGTCCTCTGATGAAAGGAGAATGAACTGACCCTGCCTGGAGAGGCAGAGGATATAGAGAATAAGTTAAGTAAGGGGTTGCAAACATTCACATGTGAATTCACTTATGGAAATTGTTCTTTTGATAAGTCAGAACAATCACTATGAGATACTCAGATTTAAAGTGAAAAGTAGAGTCTGCCCATAAATTCTACAAAATGTGCATTCCTAGAACTTTCTGGGGCCTGGACAAAATAGCAAATACCTACCTTTTGGATGACTACAGCTGTATTTTGCTATTGGAACCTAACGTATAAATGCTCTATGAAGTTCCTGGCATTAATTTGTGTCCATATGTTCTTTAATCTCGCACTTCCATTTTTGTGCATACCAACACCTGGCTCTGGCAGGAAACCAGAAATAATATTCAAACAAGTCTGTACTGTCATTGCTGAGTACAAACAGCTTAACGATGGATATTTTACTTATGTTACTCCTAGTTTGAATTGCAAAACTCTAACTAAATCATCTGAACCTCAATACACTAATATCCTTCAAGATGATTAATTTAGTGTGCAACAGAAGCATTTTCCTGAAAAGAAGGCACCTTGTGAGAGAAAATAAATTCCCTCTAAGCGCATATTTCTGAGATGCGAAGGGCAATAATATTGGAACTTAGAAGAAAATATTAACATTTTTGTTAGAGATATATGTTATTAATAGAAGTATACATAATTCAGCTTTGGTTTTATTCCAACTCTTCTTTGTCAATCAGTTTTTCTAACAAGGACAGGATACTGTTTTGTTTTGTTTTTTACCAATGTTCTAACATTGAAAAAGTTTTCTCCTGTATAGATCCTATCATATAAAAAGATGACAATTTATAATTAAATTGAAATTATTGAAGACTCTTACTAGTAAAAGATCTATTTTTTATTTAAATCATCCTTTAGTTTTATATGATTAGAATTTTGAAATAAATGTTATTATTCCCTGCTTAGAAAAGAGTGGCTCTTTGATTTCCTGTACTAAACAAACATAATGCCCTTCAACTAATGTGTCAAAACTCTTCACAAAAAGCCACTCATTGAACAATAAGGTGGGAAATAAACTCAACATATGTGTTAATCAGTCAAAGGGGTGCTGATTTGAAATACCAGAAATCTGTTGGCTTTTAAAAAAGGGTATTTATTTGGGGTAGAAGCTTACAGTTACCAGGCTATAAAGCGTAAGTTACTTCCCTCACCAAAGTCTGTTGCCAAGTGTTGGAGCAAGATGGCTGCTGATGTCTGCAAGGGTTCAGGCTTCCTCTTCCTCTCTTGGCTCCATGGTCCCAGCTTTTTCCAATATCAGCTGTAGGCTGGGATAAGTCTCGTCTCTCTCCTGGGTTCATTACCCTCTGGGCTCAGCTGCTGTTTTCTCCACAAGGTCAGATGCAGACTATCAGGCAAATAACTCATCTCTCTTCCTGGGTTCCAGGATCAAAACTCTCTGCAGTGTAGTTTCTCTTTGAGTCCCCTTCCACCAAGGGGATAGGGACTCAATTTCCTACTGACATGGCCCAATCAAAGCCCCAATCATTATTTAATCAAGTAAAAATAAAACCTCTGAATCCAATATAATCTATTATGTCCAGAGGAGCAGACCAGTTTGCAAACATAATCCAGTATCTATTTTTGGAATTCATAAATAATGCCAAACTGCTACAACATATAAGATACCAAATTTTTTAAAAAGCTAAAAAGTGGTCACTCCCTGTGATGCTTAGGCTAATGTGCCAGCTCAGCCAGGTAATGGTGTCCAGTTCATTGGTCAAACAAGCACTGGGCTAATTGTATTACAGGTATTTCATGGACTTTAATCAGCATTGAGTTGATTGCGTGGATGGCTGATTGCATCTACAATCAACTGAGGAGATTGTTGTCAGCAATGAGTGATGTCTCATCCAAACAACTGAAGGCCTTAAAAGAAGTGATTTCAGCATTCAGAGAGAGAATCCCCATCTCTACTTCAGATAGCCAGCATCCCTTGGGGAATTCAATGAGGACCTTCATCTGAGTCCCTGGCTTGCAGCCTGCCCTACAGATTTATGACTTCTGCATCCCCATGGTTATGTGAGACAATTTTATAAAATCTCATAATATTTCCAGATATCTCCTGTTGGTTATGTTTCCCTAGAGAACCCTGAGTAATACACACCCAAAGACTTTTATTGTAATAAATGATAAGTCATCAAGGTACATAATGCAAAGGATAAGAGTTTTATTTATAAAAGTCAAGCTTTTCTACCCCCAACACCCTCATTTTTAATCAATGCCTTATGCAGGTGTTGCTAATTACCCAGCAGGTATTGATGATTACCCACAGATTCTTCCCTTATATCCAGCTCATGAAGCTAAGTTTTATTAAATTTTATGGACCATTCTATACTTCACAAAGAGACTCTGGACTTAACTATGATATAAGTACAAACAATGGTGAAAAGGGATGCTCAAATGTACACTCACCAATGACTTACTGAATGCTAAAATATTGCAGTATACAAATAATTTATTTTAAAAATATTTTAAGAAAAATCAATTGTATATATGTATGCACAGGAAATATTTAGGAACCTGACATTTCCTAGTCTATTGTATAGCAAGAAAATGTACATCTGCATCATTATGCTCTGCCAGGTATATTAGAAATTTGGAATGTGACTTAGAATGCTTGCTCTCCAGGGACAAGGCTAGAAAGTTTCCTGAAAAGAGTCTGTCATGATAGATCTAAGTAATTTGCACAATGCTTGATGGGTAGGGTAACCCTTTAATTTGTTTTCCAAACCAGGATACTTTTGTGAACAAGATAGGGCACTATAATTGTACCTTTAAAGCAGGCAAAAGCTAGGTGTCTTAATCGGCCACAAACTGCCAATGCAAAACACCAGAAATGGATTGGCTTTTATAATGGGAATTCATTAGGGTGAAAGCTTACAGTTCTGAGGGTGTGAAAATGTCCAAATAACGGCATCATTAGGAGTGCTGTCTCAACAAAGGTTGGCTGCTGGTGATCCTGGATTCCTGCCATATGGCAGCAAAATGGTGGCTCATGTCTCCCTTCTCCTCTGGGCTTCTCTGCTTTAGCTTCAGCTGCTCTGCTGATTCCAGCCACTGGCCTCTCTCTCAGCTTCTCAGGGTTTCTCTATATTTCTACAGCTGCTGGCAATCATGAAGTCCTCTCTCACATGGCAGGGTAAAATGGCAGCTCTCTTTCTCTATGTGTCTCTGTATGTTTCTCCCATTTACATAGGATTCCAGCAAAAAGGCCAAGACTCACCCTGGGTCACACCTCACTGAAGAGTTTCATTCAAAGGGCCCCATAGTTTAATGAAAGGTCCTTAATTGAAGTGATCTAATTGAAAGTGATCTCATCAAAAGGTCCTTAAGGGAATCTAATCAAAAGTTCCAACCACATAGAATAGGTGTACAGGCACAAGAATAGGTTCACTTTAAGAATAAGATTTTCTGGGGTCCACAAAAGACTCAAACCAGGACACTAGGACTGACCCAGGCATGCTGGATTGTATGGTCATCCTAATTGATTGAAATAAACCAGAGAGTCATCAGGACATTTCTCCATTTATGGACAATTAGACTCCAGTAGCTTGAGGAAGAGATATACCCACCAATATAGTAGATAATCAATAACTTTTCATTAAATAAGAAATCACTCCTTGTAGGATATTAAAGGGGTACTACATTTAGGGTGTGTGGAAGATATTGATAACTGCCCAGCAAAATGTAATCTCCCCTTCTTCCATAATAAAAGTTGTAGTTGAAACATGCCCTATCATTAGCCCCATCTAGGTCAGTAATTAACATTTTTTCCACAGCTGAGCATGGCCATGAACCTAGCTCTGACAAACAAAATGTGAGCAGAGGCAAATGTGTGATTTCTGATTGACTTGGTACTGAGCTTCCTCTTCAGTGAATGAACAGGTGAAGGCTAGTACAAGTCATGCATTGAAGGTTCCAAATCCACCATCAGACTGGATCTCTGAATTACCATAGGGGGTCAAGTGCCCACCAGCTTGAATATATCACTTCAGAACTATTGCATGAGAGAGAAGTAAACTTCCAAGTTTTAAGTCACAGTATTGTTGGGTCTCTTGTTTAGGCAGAATAGACTTGAACCCTAACTCACGCAGGGGGGAGAAGTTACATTGATCATCTCTTTTTCATTATAGCAACCGACTCAAGACAAAATGGTTGGAGGGTAAAACAGTTTCTCTTGCATAGTATATATCCAGCTATGAGAACTCAATGCAAGCTTAGTTTGTTGCTCTGAGTCAGAAAGTTGAGACCAAATGTGACTTTGTACTATTCCTGAGGGCACCACTCACTTCACAATCTAGGTGAATTATGTCCGCTAGAACTTGTTCAATTACAAGAGTCCCAGGCCCTGGCAGGCATTATATATTACAGCTTTAACCATAAACTTGTTTCCACCCTGATTTTCCTCCAAATTGACCGATGGTGGTTGTCCTGCTCCTTGACCACACATATATTATCTGTTTGTTTTAGACTTGTTTTGCACCTTTTAGCACTAATGGTATCTTCTTCAACCTCCTTTCTACTTGTCATCCTTATGCCTGTTACCACCTCTAAGCCTGTGACCTCAACATAGCTTCTTCTTAACTGATCCTGCTACTGAGCCACTTTCCTCACCAAATGGTGCTTTCTGGAGCATACTTTGGCTGTGCAATATGCCTGGAGATGTGAAGCTGCAGTCAACTAGAGGAGTTGTGGAAATTGAATATCGGAGCATATGCTTTACAGAGTTGAACCAAAAGAATGATTGAACCAGAAAGTACCAAAGCCCTCAAGCTCTCTTGTATTACTATGAGCATCTAGGGAGAGCTATCAATGGTTCCTGATTAGGTACTTGGCATTAATTCAAAATGTGGTCCAGTGGCGTGGGCTTCACCTGGAAGCTGTTAGAAACGTAGATTCTCAGGCCTCAGTCGGATCTGCCTTTAACACGATCTCAGGTGATTTGTATGCTCTTTGAATATTGAGAAGCACTGGCTGAGAAACTGCGTTCTCTGGGGGCAGCCATGTAGTTAAAAGATGGAGTCAAAGCATCCACCCATGAGAAGATCCCTAATTCAAGACTAAAATGACAGAGCAGTTACAATAAAGAAGCAACTCTTTCATGCATGAGAGGGAGTTTCGAGGCAACATGGGTGAATCTCCTAAACACTGCAAGGACACGATGAGACTCAGACTCCTGAATTAGTTACTAAGTAGTATGCTCTTGCTTTTTAGTAAATGTTATTTCTATATTAATAAATGTTATTTTGAGGACATGCCTGTCAGCATGCTTCCAAGTTGGAGGCAATCCTGGTGAATGATTTCTCCTGGTTTGTTTGTGGGTTTGTTTTTTTTTTCCCTAGAAGGGGCCTTGAGTCAATTAAAGAATGACAGTCTGAAGCCTTATTATGGGGCTGATCATTGCATGTGCCTCTAACAAGAAATAGGAGAGGTTTTTTGTTTGTTTGTTTGTTTTGTTTTGTTTCTTCTTATAACTAGATATATTGTTGCACTTCAACCTATTAAAAAGAAATATAGGGCCTGAAGTCTCTCTTCAGACCCCCGCCATGCCAGTGGGGGAGCTGAAGTCTATTTTTCAGAGCCCCTCCATTGGGAGAGCTTCCCAATAAACTTCCTGCTTGCAATCATTAATCTGTGTGTCCCAGTGAGTGCCATTTTTCTCTAAAAGTATCCAGTTCCTTTACTATACCTTCTAATGTAGCCATGCCTAAGCAGTTCATTATTTAATTACCTTACTAAAGTATTATATTATAGCTAAGGTATTATATTGCCTTTTTAGAAATTGTTTATGTACATAATATATATTGTCTATGCATTTCATCTCAGGAAAATAAAGGTGTTACAAAATATTTGATATTAAAAGAGAGTGTTTGGTCTGACAGCATTGAGAACCATGATCTAGGCTTACATTTAATGTCAAGGAAAAAAAAAAAATATATATATATATATATGAAATATAAAGAAATAAAGCTGTACCTATAGGTTTTGGTGGGAAAATAATTATATTTGGACTCATATTCTACAAAACCACTAGTTTTCCACATGAGTAACAATTGCAATGCTTTAAAAATGTAGTTAAAAGTTATCAGTTTAAAACTTTAAATAATTTACCAGGGCTTACAAAGTTTCCATTAAGGGCGCCACTCTTTCAGTATGTTTAGCAAGAAGTAATATTGTAAAGAAAGTATGGGATCCAGAGAATTGTGAAAACAATTACATTGCAATGAATTCCATCTCTTCCTATGTTCATTACATGCAAAAAAAAGCAGATCTCAGAAGCTCTGAAACTAAATAAACTGAACTTCCTTTGAAGCACAACTAAACCAATTCCAGAATAATAGACTGTGTTGGGAGGGTTGGCAACTAAATAGGAAATAGGAACAAAGGCGGGCTTTAGGGATCACTTCAAGTGACCATAAATCAAAGCAGCTCAGGCTGGAGAAACGCCTTTAAAGTAAAGCCAGTGAAGAAAGCCAAATGCAAACCTGCCGAAAAAGTTTTTGTCTTTTTCTTTTCATTCTTCCATTTTAGGAAAAAATAACCAATATCATTTTGTTTTAAATAACAATAATTTTAATTTCTTATAAAATTTTATCCATCGTACAAATACAACTCCATAAAGAGCTACAAAAACTCACTGGTGTTACTTTATTGTGAAAAAATATTTTCCTTGCCTGGTGTATGGGATGGAGGATGTGAAAAACTTTTATAGATAATTAATGTCACCCTGATACCAATGCACATGTCAGAAAATCAGATTCATTAACTTGATCATGTACTAGTTGATACTAGATTTCCTTCGAAAATGCATCTACTGTCTTTGAAAAGCTCTTCAACGCATGCCAATTCTGAGACTAAAGAAAACTTCAACACATTTCACAGCCTTGCCAAGGATGCTTGTGGGTTGCTATTTTGATCATTTTTCTGCCTTTTAAGTGGAATCCAAAAGAAAATGTTCAAACAAAGAATCTTGTTTTAAAGTTTTTATTCTCTAATGTGAATACCAAAACAAGAACCCCAGATATCACGCCCCCATTCTGCAAGCACACACCAAATGCGCATAATGGACCTGCTCTAATGAAGGAGAAATGAATTCATCAAAAATTCTTACAAAAGGAAGCTAATTGGTATGGTGAGTTCAAAATCCTAAAATTTTGGTTATTGAGAACTTTCTGCCAGACTTGGGGGGTGGGGGTGGAGCTGATTGGTGAGAGATGTTAAACACTAAGGGAAATGCCAGAGCACTGGTCAGGAAACGGCCATGGTCATAGACAAAACACACATGCTGCTATTATCACTCATGTTCTTAACATGACTGTAACTTTGACAAATTATTTGGAAAACACAACAACACTAAAGAAAAATATTGAAGCAAATGCAATAAAATGAATTTTTCAACTATCCAAATATAAATATTTTTATTTGCAATATTTTTTTTACACATGCACATGTTTTAATTGTTCAACAGAGAATGCACATACCATGTGGGAAATGATATTTTCATTTAGCATAAATAATTTCCACTTTTTGTCAATTTTACAATTATTATTTTAATAGGCATATAATATTCTATTTTGGTTGTAATATAATGTGCTTAAATAATTTCCCATAAGACAAATAGTTTCAAATTTTTTCCATTGTAGATAACACCATAAAAAATGCAAACATATTTATAGCTTTTCTGCTTATTCAGAATTATTTCCTTAGTATGAATTTCCACATGAGGACATTTACTAATGGTTCTTTTTACAAGTGTCCATATTGCTTTTTAAAAGTTTATCAAAATTAATAAGAGTAGAACTCTCACAAGAATCTTTTCAACAATGTTTATGACCATCCAAAAAAATTTGACTATTCTTTTAGGTACACTGTTTATGTGTTAGATTGTTTATACGTTTTCTAGAAAGATGGAAATTTTTCTCTCATCCTTTTCAGATATGTTTATCCATACAAATAACAATGAATAAAATAAAAATATCTTTGTCATTCTGATGAATGTATGTATAAGAGCATCAGTTATGAAATATTTTTTCATGTTCTGTGTCCATTTCTCTAATGGCATTGAATAATACTTATATGAATTATTATTATATTATGACATTTATCCAATCTATAATGTATGATGAGAATAGTTTTCCTAATTTGATTTTTATGGGTTCATTCCTTTTTTTTAACAAATCAACTTTATTGATACTTATTAGTAAAGCACAAACCCATCCAAAGTGTACAATCAATGGTATTGAGTATAATCACATAGTCGTGCATTTATCACTTCAATCAGTTTTAGAGCATTCTTATTATTCCAATAAAAACAATAATAATAAATAAACACACAAAAAAGCTCATCACCTGTCAATCTCTCTATGCTTCTCCTGCCTTACATAGCTGTTCTTCTGTTTCTCTCTGGTTTACTTGTATTTATATTTTGTAAAAGTCTTATATATTCAATATCACTCATATTCATATTTCACATGAGATTTCCCTGTGTAATACAGTCCCATGTCACAACTTTTAGCTTTCCTTCTAGTAATATACATGACCCCTTAAACTTACCCTTTCAACCACTATCATACCCATATAATAGCTCTGCTAGTTACAAACACTATGATGTGCTTTCACCATATCTATTAATTTCCAAAGATTTACAAACAACATATTGCCAATTCTGCACAGATTAACCCTCAGCTTTCCATTCTCAACCCTCATTCCATTTTCTTGTGACCTTAATTTTAATTATTAACTCCATGAGTTTACACAATATATTTAGTTCATAATAGCACACTCATATTTATCCTTTTGTGTTTGTTTCACTCAACAGAATGTCCTCCAGGTTCATCCATGTTTTTTATATGCTCATGACGTCATTTCTTCTTACTGCTGCTTAATATTCCATCATGTATATAAACCACAATTTGTTTATCCATTCATCAGTTGATGGACACTGGGGTTGTTTCCAACTTTTGGCAACCATGAATAACACCGCTATGAATATTGGTGTGCAGAAGTCTGTTAGTGTCATTATTCTTTGTTCCTCTGGGTATATACATAGTAGTGGTATTGCCGGATCACATGGCAAGTCTATATTCTACTTCCTTAGGAACTGCCAAACAGTACTCTGCAGTGGCTGTACCATTCTACGTTCCCACCAACAGTGAATAAGCATTCCTATCTCTCCACATCCTTTCCAACACTTATAGTTTACCGACTTACTAATAGTGGCCATTTTGATAGGTGTGAAATGTTATCTCATTATAGTTTTGATTTTCAGTTCCCTAATTGCTAGTGATGTTGAACATTTTTCATGTGCTTTTTTCACTGTTTGTATTTCTTCTTTGGACAATTGTCTTTCCAAGTCTTTTGCCCATTTTTCAATAGGATAGTTTGTCTTTATTGTTGAAGCGTATGATCTATTTATATATCATGGATATTAAAAACCCTTATCAGATATGTGATTGCCAAATATTTTCTCCCATTGAGTCAGCTGCCTTTTCACCCTTTTTACAAAGTCCTTTGAGGTGCAAAGTGTTTAATGTTGAGGAGGTCCCATTTATCTTTTTTTGTGTGTGGCTCATGCTTTGGATGTAAAGTTTAAGAAACTACCACATACCACAAGCAAGATCTTAAAGATGTTTGCCTACATTTTCTTCTAGGAGTTTTATGGTTGTTGCTTTTATATTTAGGTCTTTGGTCCATTTTGAGTTAATTTTTGTATACGGTGTGAGATAGGGGTACTCTTTCCAGTTCTCCCAGCACCATTTGTTGAATGAATTGTTATGGCCCAGCTGCGAGGGCTTGACAGACTTGTCAAAAATCACTTGACTGTAGGGTCTATTTCTGAGCTCTTGATTCAGTTCCATTGGTCAATCTGTCTATTTTTATGTCAGTAGCATGCTGTTTTTACTACTGCAGCTAACTAATATGCTTTAAAATCAGGATGTGATAGTCCTCAAACTTCATTCTTTTTTAAGACAATTTTTGCCTATTCAAGTCCCCTTACCTTCCAAATAAATTTAATAATGGGTTTTTCCATTTCTTCAAAAAAGGCTGTTGGGATTTTTATTGGGATTGTGTTGAATCTGTAAATCAGTTTGGGTAGAATTGCCATCTTAATGATATTTAGTCTTCCCAGCCATGCAAATGGAATGCCTTTCCATTTATTTAAGTCTTCTCCAGTTTCTTTCAGCAATCTTTTGTAATTTTCTGAATACCTGTCCTTTATGCCTTTGGCTATATTTATTCCTAACTATTTGATTCTTTTAGTCACTATTATAAATGGAATATTTTTTTCTGATTTCCTCCTCAGATTGTACATCAGTAGTGTATAGAAATGCTGTTGATTTTTATACATTAAAATGTATTCTGCCACTTTGCTGAACTCCTCTATTAGTTCTAGTAGCTTTGTTGTGGATTATTCAAAATTTTCTAGATAAAGGGTCATATCATCAGCGAATAAAATTTTACTTCTTCCTCTCCTATTTGGGTGCCTTTTACTTCTTTATCTAGCCTAATAGCTGTAGCCGGAACTTCTAGCACAATTAACAGTCGTGACCATGGGCATCCTTGTCTCATTCCTGATCTGAGAGGGAAAGCTTTCAGTCTTTCACCGTTGAGTACATTGTTAGCTGTACATTTTTCATATATGCACTTTGCCATAGAAAAAGTGTCTTTCTATTCCTATTTTTTGAGTGCTTTTTATCAAGAAAAGGTATTGTATTTCATCAAATGCCTTTTCTACATCAATTGAAAGGACCATGTGATTTTTTTCCTCTTCAATTTATTAGTGTGATTTATTACACTAATTGATTTTCTTGTGTTGAAACACCCTTGCCTCCCTGGGATAAAACCTACTTGATTGTGGTACATAATTCTTTTAATGTGCTTTTAGATTCAGTTTGCAAGTATTTTGTTGAGGATTTTACATCTATATTCATTAGGAACATTGATCTATATTTCTTTTTTCGAAGTATCTTTATCTGGTTTTGGTATTAGGGTGTTGTTGGCATCATAGAATGAGTTTGGTAGCCTTCCTTCCTGTCCAATTTTTTGGAAGAGCTTGAGCAAGATTGGTATTAGATCATCTTTGAATGATCGGTAGAATTTACCTGTGAAGCCATCTGATCCTGGGCTTTTCATCTTTGGGAGATTCTTGATGACTGTTTCAATCTCTTCACTTGTGATTGTTTTGTTGAGGGTTTCTATTTCTTTTAGGGTCAGTGTGGTGGTTCAACTTATTCTAAGTTTTTAAAATTGCCCAGCTTAAGTTATCAAAATCAGGCCATTGACTTGTTAATGGGGGCACAGATTTTCTAACAGGACTCTGGGTTAAGAGAGACCTAAAAGCAGTTTTTCTCCATGAAATTTCTGGACTTGCCAGCAGATGGCACTCATCAGTGCACCTTTCCACAGAGGTGTTTTTTTCAATCTCTGCTTTCCTCTGTTCTGGTCTGGCTAGAGCCGAGATGCAAAGTGGGCTCTGCTGGCCTAATTCACTGAAGAGAAACCACCCAACTCCCCTCCCTTTTCCTTTGTAACAATTGACAGGAAGGAAGATGTCTTTCCCCTCTCAGTCAGCTGTAGTGAGCCAAGAACTTTATCCCAGTTTGGGGGTGAGGGATGGGAGCCCTTCTCACTCATCATAAGGGTTTGGTAACTCACATTTGTTTCGGGTTCTTTATCTCTCTGTTCCTTGCCCTCCTGGGAGTTGTGTAACACTGTCTTGGTCTGCTGACCCCCAAAGCAGGTCCCTCAGACAGCTTTTGGCCCTTTCTCTTTTGTTTTTATGAGAGAGTTAAGACCTGCCTGCCTACTGCAATGCCATCTTCCTGGAATTCACCTTTTTATTGCCGGTTCATTGCATTTTCAATTTACTTTTGTTAATGTTCTTTACTCAGAAAATTTTAAATTTATCTACTCTGATGCATCAGTATATTTCATAAATAAAGATGGCCTTTTAAATTTAATAACAAAGGAAATATTACATTTTTTGCATATCTAAACAAAATTAAATGCAAATTTAAAAAATGAAACAAGATTCACAAGAAATGTGTTTGATAAAGAGTTAAGATGCTTTCTATATGAAATACATAAATTGAAAAGGAAAACCCCCAAAATGCAAATTTAAAGCAGAGTTATATATTATGTGATGCTAACCACAACCACATTGTAGCTGAGCTCCCCCCTTCTACATTTCTTTGCCCCTCCTCCCCTTCCCCCAAAGGAGAAAAGGGAACACTAGTGGCCATTACCAGAAAGCAGTGCTGACTACATATGTAACTTCTGATATGGGAAACCAAAATACATAAAACTTGTGAAATGCAAGTAGCAACCAGAGGAAGAGCATAGGAAACTCTGGCTGAAAAATAAGGAAGCTCCAAGATGGTGACTATCTTGGCCACAGAGTAAG
The DNA here is from genome assembly GCA_026826555.1 of Tolypeutes matacus. NCBI lineage: Eukaryota > Metazoa > Chordata > Mammalia > Cingulata > Chlamyphoridae > Tolypeutes > Tolypeutes matacus. The sequence continues at coordinate 4,908,203 of JAKSZT010053792.1, forward strand.
TTTAGTAACTGACCCAGATTAAACACTGCTCAACTTTTCTGTTTCTATAAATAAATTAAGTATAATTTTCCTATGTCCAAGAAGGAATAAAGACTAGTCAAGAAATTTGAGCAGTTCTAAGGAAAATGCCAGGATCATAACACTCATATCTCAGTGGTAACTTAATTTATAAAATTAGACAAAATAGCATTTTTATTACGAATAATCAGTGTTGACAAAGCTCTAATTATATGGAGACTCATATACACTGTTGTCAAAGATAGTTTTGCCACAAAGCCACAAGTCCAAGCAGTTTACCCCACTTTTCTACCGTGCTTTTTGGCTCCTGACCTCACCCACGTAAGGTAGTTTCTCTTCCTATCCCAGGTTCAGCACCACGTCTTGATATTCAGTTTAACTTCCCCTAGTAGTATTGCCCTCGAGCATCTGTCTGCTATCCAGAGTTAGTCTCCAATCCCCTAAACCCCGGAAAATGACCAAAGTGCCTTCTGTTTCCTCCATGAGTCCTTGTTTTTCTGCCCTCTTCCTTAGATGATTGGCAGTAAAAACATCCACTCTCTTGGAGATAAACCCCATATGTCTATATTTTGGGGTTGGGATTTTCCCAGTTTTTTACAGGACAGGCTACCAAAATACAATATTTAATATCTCTGAAGCAACTGCATTTTGGTTAATTCACCATCCTTAGGGCTTCCTAAGGACAGTAAGTAGCTACATGCCTTAAGTCAGCATAATTTTCCTCTCAAAAAGTGAAACTATGACTTTACCCAAGAAAATAAAACTGCTTCTAATTTTTCAGATGATCAATCCATTTCCCCCTAATAATAAAGGTCTCTCCCAGATGCCCCAAGACATAATTCCAAGATCAATAATGAAAATAGCTACCATTTATTGTGAATGCTCATATTATAACAAGCAGAGTGGTAACCATTTTTAAAATATATTTTCACATTTCTCTTGGCAAGAATTGAGTTTGGGTTAAAACTCACATGTTATAACAGCCCCATTTCACAAAAATGAATGGCTTATTTATTTTTATACCTTGTGAGGGTGTAAGGAAGATACAATTGTCCACATTATATTGATGAAGAAACTGAGGATAGGAGAATTTCAAGAATTTCCAAAGTATGCATGGCTATTAAGCACCTAGCCATAATTCAGTTAATATGACTGCAAAACCCTTATATTTCTTGTCTAAATCAAGGCAGTCTTTATAGGAAATATTCTTCCTTGGTACCTTGCCTGGTGATGATTTCTCTTAGAGAAATATGTCATATTTATTTAATTTTCATTAGTAATTTATGCTAATTAATTTAGTTATCAGGACTATCAGAGAAAGGTAGGTTCCAAATTATGTCTTTACTATAGCAGGGGAAGCCTCACTCTATTGGGATTTGCTCAATAATTGGTTTTTGCTCACAATAGTGTTGATTCCAACCCAAAATGCAATGTTTTTAAAGTTTTCCTTGATTAGGAATTTATCTTTCAGAATAAAAAGTTGTTCCATATATGGAAAATGTTCACTATTCTCTGGAGTCTATTTCTGTTTGATAAACATAATCGGTGTTTGAAATTAGATATTTTGCTTTGCACTGCAATCCTGTATTCACATTCCCTAGTCCTCGTGAATTCTTAAAATATTCCACAAGCAAAGAAACAAACACTCCTAAATAAATAATTCACAGCACTGCTTTCAAGGACACTAGACTTTAATCAGCTGTTTGTTTGTTTGTTTGTTTGTTTCCCTTCTTGCTCTTTGGAGGAGAGCCCAATACAAACAAAGGTTAATGTAAAACCTTCAATTTTTTGTAAAAGGAGCTTTCTTCCTTGAATCTGAATAACAACATATCTGGCCTGCAAAATAGACCACTCAACTGTCTCAGATATTTGGGAATGAATGCTTTTCCACTAATTGGTTTCAGCTGTTTTTTCTTTTCATTATTTGAACTGAGAAAACAGCTGTTTTGGCAAATGGTTAAGCCCTAAGTCACATGATTAGTGATTTATACCCTTGAACACGCTAATGGATGCCTTGTGGAGCACGGTTTTGTTTATTTGATTGTTATAGGCCATAGTTAATGAATCATGACTTTGTTTAAATACACAGTGAACTCAATCTCATGGAGCAGCTCTTAATTTGGGAGGTTCATTTTCAGATCATTTTTTTCAGTTTATTATAGTTTGCTTAGTGTTACCTCTCAAATGAGAAGAAAATGAGGAGAAATTGAAGATGATGGCTTATGTTTTAGGAAAACTAATGTTGCTTACAAGTGAGCAGGGAGTCAGTTGTCAGAGCAGGATCCAAGGGAGGAAAAGGAAAAATTAAACAATTTATCCTTTGAATTACTTCAGTTAACCATACTTCTTGTAGCATTTTCCTTTGAGCTAGCCCCTTAATTCAAAAGCATAGGCATTGGTTACATTCACCTCTTAGGGCATTAATTGACCCGTGCTGGGATGGTATTGTTAAACTTTTCCAAAGAGGCTTTTTTTTTTTTTACAAGCATGAAAAAACCAGGTCAATCACAAATGCTGAAGCATTCCTATAATTAAAATAAGTGCCATTATCCCAATAATAACGCATTTGACTAGATTCAAGCAGTTATCATATTCAAAGTGAACATGAGCTTAAGGCAATGAGCAAAGCAGAAAAATTTAAGATAAAGGATTTTATTTTTAAAATCTGCTGTTTTCAGGTATTATTCATCTGATATTCACTTTTCAAAGAAATTCAATTAGTTGCCTCAGTCTCTTCAAGTAACAGATTCTAGCATTTAACTTTTCATATAAGAAAATTATTATTTTACCTTTAAAAATTCATCTGATTTTTTATCAATAATAACATGACTATTTGACTGAACATCAGAACTGTAGTAACTCAGTTCTTTCATATTACGGATGAGGAAACTGAGACTTAGGGAGATCAAATGTATTATCAATCATACAGAAGCAGGCCAATTCACGGAAAATAGAGTATAGCCAAGTATTTTTAAGAGATATTTTAAGGTTTTGATTTTGCAAATACTCTGTGGTCCTGCCTCTTCCCCACTCTTGTCTCTGCCTCTATGCTGGCACTAATCATGACCTAGTTCTAATCATGCTTGGGGTGAATATGAAAAAAAATTAAAAATAAAAAAGGACAGCAGGAGTAGTCACCAAACCAAGAATACCTAAGAACTGGAGTTCAGAGATAGAGCTGATAAACTTCAACTGAGAAAATAGAAGCAAGCTCCCCAGAATCATCACAAGAGGATTCAAGTTGGTTTATCTAAATATTAGTGGAAAGGGTGAGTCTTGGAGGCTGTAAAGGTTGAGAACAGTAAAATTCCATGACAACAGCACAGAATCCAAGATGAAAGAAGAACAAACGTTACCATTTTGAACAATAGAGTGTATTTTCATTAGTGACTTTTTTGATGGGGATGGATGTTGAGACACAGTTTTGAATACCATATCTGGAAAACTGATTTCCAAGAGATCAAAAAGAAGTCTTTAACTTATCTTCCGCTCTGCACCTAAATCCAGGACATGGTATACACTGACCATAAGAAATGAAGTACAAAAATAGGACAATTATTTCCTAACTTAAAGGCAAAGATTTGTTTTATTGTTTTGTTTTGTTTTGTTTTATTCTACTAGAGACCAACTCTACTCCCCTTTATCCCTCTCTGCTCCTTTCAGTTCTTCTCTTCAGTCTTTATACATACAGAGTGGAATGTCAAGAATGCCATGAAACAGAAAGTAAAAGAGGGCACTTAGCGAGAGAAAAAAAACTTGGGAAGCAAGAGAAGAGATAGATCATTGGATGCTTATATACAGTGGAAGGCATGAGAAGTGGACTTTCATCTACACATTCAAAGAAGAACTGCAAGGCAAGAGACTCTGAGTTAGGCAGAGAATCCAAAAACATGAAGAGGGAGTGATAAATTCTCACAGAACTCATAGCAACAGATCTGAACGATATTGAAATTCTAATGACAAAGACAAATAAATGAAAGAAAGGACAAATAACAAAGACAAAAATAATATGAGAGACAAATAGATAATATGATCAAAACAATATCTCATGATTATAAGAAAAAGCCAGTTTTTTAGTAGAAATGTATGGAAAAAAGAGACCAATTAAAATGAATTACTTCTTTAAAAATCTAAGTGATAAGCAAATACAAGAAAGATCTTTAAACCTATTATCAGTGATAATGTGGGGAAATAGATACAGTACAGCTACTTGAAGTATGGTCTGTGGGCCACGATTGATAACCAAAATCTTCTGTTGATTATCATACAACAAGAAAGGTTCAAAAATAGAAATCAAGTGTTCAGCTTTTTTATATGAAATTTAGAAGTTTTCACCATCTAAACAAGTGATTGGTAGACTGGTCTATTTGGGAAAGGTATGGACCAGTTTAGCTCTTGTCAAAGACATGTGATGACTCTCATGTCTGTTAGTTGCATACTTGACATGAGAAATAGGACCATATTATAACAAGTGATATTTTAAGGTTGGTTTGTCACCTATAACACAGTAGTGAATAAATGTATGAAAAATTCAATCATCTATTAATTTTCTAGTTTGTTATTTTTACAATCATTTTATTGTTAGCTCAAACCTGTTTCTTCATCTGAATATCTTATTCTTATAAAGGACTCCAGTAAGAGTATTAAGACCAACACTGAATGAGCTGGGTCACATCAAAACTGAAGTTAAGATCCTATTCAACAAAATATCCTGCTTACAATGAGTTTCATAATCTTCTGTTGAAGATTATGGTTATAGGATTGGATTAACTTTAAGAACATACGTTTCTGAGGCCCATATATCTTCAAACCATCAGACTCCACCCTCTGTACTCCCAAAAAATATGTTCTTTCCATATGCAAAATACATTAATTCCATCACAATATCCCAAAAACCTTAAATCATTTCAGTAACAACAACATTAAGTTCAAACTTTCATCAAAATCAGTTACAGGTGTGGTCTTCCTGGGGCACAGTTCCCCTCAAGCTGGGGACCTGTGAGACTTAGAGAACAAGTTACCTGCTTCCAATATGCAATGGAGGAACAGTCATAGGATAAATATTCCCACTTCTATAGGGAGAAATTGGAAAGAAAATAGAAGTCATGGACCTCAAACAATTCAGAAACCCTGCAGGACATACTCCAATAGATTTCAAGGTCTGAGAGTCTTTTATGGAACAGTGATTTGTCCTCCAGGCCAGAAGCAGAGGCAGCCTCACCCTTTCCAAGTGCCTGTGCAGTAGCCATGCTCTCTCCAAACACTGGTGTGAAGGCTCTAACATCTTCAAGCATTGGGGTGGCAACCAAGCTCTCAGCTCCACCTTGTTAAGCTTTGGAGTGGCAGCTGGACCACAGGCTCCATCCTTCTCAAGCATGGGGTGGTGGCTGGCCTCTTGACTCAACCCTTGTCAAATACTGTGGTGACGTCCAACCTCTCTGTGGTGACCCAGGTCTCTGAGAAACGTGGTATGGTAATGCTCTTCCTGAACAAGGCAGAAAGCCTACCTTCTTCAAACTCTGGGGCATATTCACACATGGGTGAGTTTGCTCTCTTGGCCAAAGCTGTCTTTGGTCCAGACCTTAGCTTCACAGGTTCTGCTTTGGAAGTCATTTTTCCTTCAACCTGTCCCTTTTCTGTCCCCTTTAGTCCAGGCTGTCAGTGGTTCCATTCATGCAGCTCTCTCTCTCTCTCTCTCTCTCTCTCTCTCTCTCTCTCACACACACACACACACACACACACACACACACACATACAAACTCGTTGGCTCGGGAGGACCAATTTGTTCAGAAATAGAGAGGCGGAAGTCTTTCAAGAACATGGGCAATTCCTAATAGGGGAGGACAAACCAGTGTGTTAAGACCTCAGTCTTGTTGCATGTAATTATGAAGCTTGTCATCCAACGAGTGAAGCCAGGGGATCACAGTGGACCCTGAAGGGAGGGGGAGGGAGGAATAGAATAGATCGAACAGGCGGTATTTAGTGGCAATGGAAGTGTTCTGCATGATCTTACAGTGATAGACACAGGACATTGTAAATATCATCAAAATTTATAAATGTATACGGTCTAAAATGTAGACCATAGTGTAAACCATTGACCATGTTTAGTAGCTGTTTAACTATTTGTATATCAGTTATAACGAAGGTACCATCCACATATAAAAAGGTATTAATATGGGGGTGAGGAAAGGGGGAGGATGTTGAGTATATGAGAGTCTCCTGTATTCTGTGTGACTTTGCTGTGACCTAAAAAAAAAAAAAAAAAAAAAAAAACTTGTTGGTTTTGCATGTAGTGTGCAGATGCCCAAGTCATAAGACAATAGGACTTTCCACAAATCCTTTCTGCAATACTGCATTTCCAAATCTGACTTGCACTGAAATGATTGACTGATTCCAAGTTCAGTTAAATCCTCACATAGAGCACTATTCTCTGGGGAACTCATTTTCCAGAAGCTTAGAATTTTCCAAGCCATCAATTTATGGTTTCTTTGTGTCTAGGAGTTCAGTTCTCAGACTACCCCTTTTCTCTCACATTTTATTATACACTGCAAGAAGAAGCCAGGCCACACTTTCCATATTTAGTTTGGAAATCTCCTCAGCTAAATATCCAAGCTCATCACTTTCAAATTCTGCCTTCCATCCAACATCAGGCCTCAATTTTGCCACGTTCTCTGCCACTTTGAAACAAAGATCACCTTTCTTCCAGTTTTCAGTAATACACTCATCATTTCTGCCTAAGGCCTCCCCAGACGTACCTTTGACATCCATATTTCTACCTACAGTCTCTTCAAAGCAATCTAGGCCTTTTAGATCAAGCATCTCACAATCCATCCACCTCTATTCACTATCCAATTTAAAAGACTTTTTAACATTTTTGGTGTTTGCAATTGCAGAACTCCAATTTCCTGGCACCAAAATCTGTTTAGTCTGCTAGGCTGACAAAAGCAAAATACCAGAAATGGGATGGCTTTTACAATGGGGATTTATTAGCTTACAAGCTTACAGTTCTGAGACTGTGAAAATGTCCAAATAAAGGCATCATCAGGATAATTTCTTCCTGAAGACCAGCTGCTGGTAATCTTGGGGTCCTTTGTCATATGGCAAGGCACATGGAAACTGGTCTCTCCCTTCTCTTCTGGGTTTTGTTGCTCCCAGCTTCTTGCTTCCATATAGCTTTCTCATCATTTGTCTGAATTTCATTCTCTTATAAAGGACTCCAAAGTAAGTGGATTAAGACCTACCCTGGACACACATCTTAAGATCTTACTTACCAAAAGGAATAGATTAACTTTAAGAACATAATTATCTTCTAGGGTCAAGAGAGCAGACTCACCCATGTATGTGGTAAAAGAGAGTATGCCCTAGAACTTGCAGATGGCAGGATTTCCACCCTGTTGTTCAGGAAAAGTGTTACCATGCAAGAAGAGTGCTACCACTCTAGGTTTCTCAGACGCTTGAGGGACTGCACATAGGCTGGATGCCCATCTAGATGCTTGATGAGGATGGAGCCTTCACACCAGTGTTTGGAGAGAGCATGGCCATTGCACAGGCACTTGGAAGGGATGGGGCTTCCTCTGCTTCTGGCCTGGAGGACAAATCACTGTTCATTAATGACTCTCAGAAATCTCCTTGAAATCTAATGGAGTATGCCCTGCAGGGTTTCTGAATTAGGGGGGACCAATGACCCCCGTTTTCTTACAAATTTCTCCCTATGGAAGTGGGACCATTTATCCTATAACTGTTCCTTCATTGCATATTGGAAGCAGATAATTTGTTCTCTAAGTCTCACAGGTCCCCAGTCTGAGAGGAACTCTGCCTCAGGAAGACCACACCTATAACTGCTTTTGATGAGACTTTGAACTTAAATGTTGTTACTGAAATGATTTAACGCTTTTGGGATATTGTAATGGAATGAATGTATTTTGCATATGGAAAGAACATGTCTTTTTGGGGTACAGAGGGTGGGGTCTGATGGTTTGAAGCTATATGGACCCCAGAAAAGTATGTTCTTAAAGTTAATTAATTCTTATGGTTGTAGAACCATCATAAGCAGGATCTTTTCTTAAGTAGAATCTTGGCTTCAGTTTTGATATGCCCCAGCTGATTAAGGGTGGGTCTTAATCCTCTAACTGGAGTCCTTTATAAGAGAATGAAAGTCAACAAAGAGAAAAAGCCATGGAAGCAAGAAAATGAAAGCAACAATATGGAAAAGAAGGGAGATACCAGCAGGTGCCGCCATATTCCTTGTCATGTGACAGAGGATCCCAGGGTCACTGTTAGCCAGTCTTTGGGAAGAAAGCATCATCATGATAATGCCTTGATTTGAAAATTTATCTCAGCCTCAAAACTGTAAGATTTTAGTTAATAAATTCCCAATGTGAAAAGCCAACCCATTTTATGGTATCTGCTTTAACAACTTAGCAAACTAGAACTGGAAACATTATAAAAGATGACTTTTAGAAAGAGAACATTATCTTAGGAAACTACACAAAGTTAAAACATATACACATACATACTTTATATAAAAACAGACTATTTGAAGCCCACTGTTTGACAATATTATGTCGATATTTCTAATCTAGTATTTAGAAATGGTATTTTATTGAAATATCAGTACAGCATCAGTCCTATATAGCTCACAGAGATGCCTATGAATTGAAATGAAGATGTGTTATTTTACATATGCAAAAATAAATTTATGAAGTCAGCAAATTAAGGAGAAAATATTTATCAGCTAAGCAAAATATAAATGAAATCCTGGAAAAAATATCTTCGAGTTCTCTTTATAAAAGACTTCAATCATGAAAAAGAATAGGCCAAATTTTTTTTTAAAACTTTTATGAAAAATCTTTCAAATAAGAACTAGGAATTTTATTTTGAGTGTTGGTTTACAGAATAAAATATATCCACTTAAAACCTGGAAAGTCATCGGCTCATTACAAATAGAAAACTCACATGATGGTTTAAATGATGATTGTCCATCAGGGACCAGCAAACTATGGTCCACAAGCCATGCCTGTTATTGTAAATATTATTTAACTGGAACAATCCATGCTTATTCATTTATATATAGTCCCCTTTGGCACAACATGCCAAATTGAATAGTAATGACAGAGATTGCAAAGTCTAAAATATTTACTACCTGGCCCTTTATAGAAAAGTTTGCTGACCCTAGTCTAGATTCAGTTCAGTAAATTCTCCCACTATTTTATGTTTTTTAAATGTGTTGCATTGATAATGCAACACATAACTGTGTTCTCATTATATATCATGAGAGAATGTACTAATCAACACTGCTTATCAAAAAAGGTAAAATAAAATATAAAATAAAAATAACAGGAATTTAAAAGTATTTATATAGACATCTTTATATCACCATGCATATGAATTTTGTGTTTATGCATTTTTCTGTCCACACTTATATGCATAAAGTAATACACTTACAGAAAATCAAAAAGATATTAAAAACAAGACTACCTTAAGATATATTCTCATAGAGAATTCATTCTTACTCATTTTGGCTTGTGCTTCACCATCATCATTATCAACATCATCATTACCATCACCATCATCATAATATCATCACAAAGTTGGACTCTGTAACTTTTAAAGTCCCTTGCAACCCTAAGATTCTATGATTTGTTTATGGTCCTCTATATACAAGGCTATGTTACACACAGTGAGTATACAAAAATGTATAATCCACTGTCTATGCCCTTCAAAACTCTGTCTGGTTTGAAACATAAAATATATGTTTAAAAAATAAGCATCAATATAGGGCAGCCTTTATAAGTGATACGCAGGGTACAAAAGAAGAAATTGGACACTTCCCAACTGAGACATTGGGAAGAGATTTTCAGCAGAGGTAGAACTGGACTTAAGTTTTGATGCACCATAAGACATCCAAAGAGAAAACAAAAGAGTAGGGCATACTCAGGCTAGGTGGATGGCATAGAATCAGACAAGTACATGTTATATATCAAAAATTATCAAAATGAAAACACTTACATTAGTGTTGCTTCAGAATTTTCCTCTTTTTTAAGATTATGTCATCTGAAATTTCAAGCAATACATACACTACAAGACAAAGTAATGCTCAGATAGAATAAAGACCACCCCAGGGCCACAGAACTAGAAGGTGACAGAAGGATGATTTCAGTCCAGGACTTCTAACTACAAGGCTCTTTATCATATTAAAAAGTTTTGTTGATATAGATTTCAAACAAGGGAATGAGATGAAATGGGTTTGGAAAGGTAAGAAGGTTTGAGTCAGGTTACAGAGGAATTTGAGATATCTATGGTTTATGCTACAGGGAAAATAACTGACGGTCTTGGAGCAAGAGAGTAATCCATAGATTTACTAAATAATAAATGGTGTAGTTTAGTCTATAGTTCTTCTGATATTTAAGAGCTGACTTTTTCCCTCTTTGGTCTCTTACTTGGGTTAAAGTAGGAAGAGACCTATATTAGTCAGCCAAAGAGATACTGATACAAAATACCAGAAATCTATTGGCTTTTAAAAGGTTATTTATTTGGGGTAGAAGCTTACAGTTACCAGGCCATAAAGCTTAAGTTACTTCCCTCACCAAAGTTTGCTGCCACATGTTGGAGCAAGATGGCTGCTGATGTCTGCAAGGGTCAGGCTTCCTCTTCTTCTAAGGCTCCATGGTCCCAGCTTCTTCCAATATCAGCTGTAGGCTACGACAAGTCTCGTATCGCTCCTGGGACTCCTTTCTCTGGGCTCAGCTGCTCTGCTCTCTCCAAAAGGCCAGCTGTAGACTATCAAGTGAATAGCTTGTCTCTCTTACCAGGGCCTCTGTCATGTCTTATGTAGCCTTCTCTCCTTCCTCACGTATCTGCTTCTCTGTTGTGTTTACTTTCCGGGTTTCCAATATAAAAACGCAAAAAACCCCACTCTTTGCTCTGCCATGTGGTTTCCTCTGTGAGTCCCCACCCACCAAGGCCCAATCAAAGACCTAATCATAATTCAATCAAGTAAAAGTGAAACCTCTGAATCCAATACAATCTAATATGCCCAGAGGAATAGACCAGTTTACAAACATAATCCAATATGTATTTTTGGAATTCATAAATAATGCCAAACTGCTACAAGACCTTTTATTCAAAATTAAGTCAGTTGCAGGAAAAAGTCATGCCATATATATATATATAAAATATATATATATTTTAGGATTGAACCCAGGACCCAGTGCTCAACCACTGAGCCACATCGGCTCCCCTGAGTTGGTTTTTTAGTTTGTTTGCTTGTTGTTGTTCTTTTTTTTGTGGGTTGGTTGATTGTTTGTTTGTTTGTTTTTAGGAGGCACTGGGAACTGAACCTGAGACCTCCCATGTGGGAAGCAGGCGCTCAACCACTTGAGCCACATCTGCTCCCCATGCCATATTGAGAATACATTTATACACAAACACATTGGAAAGCTATGTAAGTCCTCTGGATTTTGCCAAACTCACAGGGAACAAATGTTTTAAATGATAATAAAGATGATTTGAATTTTATTATTCTGAAACAAATGATGGTAAAAGAAATTTTATTGTCCTGTAACAAAGCTCTACTTACTTGGAGTAGAAGGATTATATGCTGGATTCTGCAATTAATGAACAAACATGCAGATAAATAAATAATTATTCAAAAGTATTAGTTATCCTTTTATTTACAGGAGATCTTTTGCCTTTACAGTTGAAATGTTTAAAATTAGGAGTGTAATATATAAACATTTTCCTTCCATCTCCACTGAATCAGTGAACTCAGTAAGATGCCTATAAAATTGATCAATATGGTAAATAGGAGCTGTAGAAAATGGGAGGTTTGGGTAATTATTTAAGTATTTTAAAAGTCACAAATGATGATGATGATGATTTGTTGATCACCTATTATATGGAGGTACTATGCTAGACACTTTTGACAGATCACTTATATTACAACAATTCAGCAAGTATATATCACTATACCCATTTTACAGATGGAAAAACTAAAATGAAATTAAGTGGCTTCCCTAAATCTTTTAGCTGGTTTGTGTCTGACTTAAATCCTGCATTCTTTCTATTATACAATGAAAACTCAAAAGGGAGTGCATTAACTCTCTATTTCATTTTTAAAATGTAAAATATAAGACAGTTATGGCACCTTGCAGGTATTTCGAAACTTGGCACTTCTCTGGTTGAAATTTCCATATACACCTTTTCATATTAGTGACATCTTTTATGTTTACTGTCACAGGTCTAGATGTTAACTTTGAACAATAAAAAAAAAAGCCTTTGAATTAAAACAACATGTAAAGTAAAGTGACAATTGCAGTTTTATCCCCTCTAGCTATGAGAAGATACTGAATGTCAGTGTCAACTATTAATCCTATTAATTAAAAACAAGAAACAGCTACCATATTTCATTTCAAATCATATCAAGTATGCATCATGCCCTTTACATTACCTATTCTATAAATAAATTCTGAAGATGTTTATATTGATCTGTTTCCATAGTGACCAAAAAGTCTTCTCTTGAGTTACCAAGGCGATGTGCAGTAGCCTAGCAAATTGGACAAGCTCAGGAGCTATTTGTCAAGTAATAGAGTGAAGAAAAACCAGAATAATCCAATAAGAAATGTCATAGCTATAAATAGAACCAAAAATTTCAGAATGTGAGCATTTTGGTTTAATGACCTGCTAATTATTTCTTTTTGTGAAATAAATGTGAAACCATAATAGGGAAGCATAAGACCATATGCATATCCAGTTAAGTAAGTTACATTTATTCTAATGGTGAGATTTTTTTCCCCAAAGTAGTCAAGCTTTTATTATAGAAGAGTAACCAGACTTTGTGCAGTTCTGAGGCTTAGTTGGGATGGGCAAAAGATGCATCAAGAAATTTTATATATGCTTAAGGGAGTTTACTTTGAAATTAACAGAATCTTCAATTATGAAAATAAGTTAAATAAAATGATTCTATTGGGTGAGTTGGGGCAGGAAAAATGTTGAAATGACACATGCAAAATACATTGTCTCTCTTCCTTTGTAGAAATAAATAATGAACAATTCACAATTCATTTTTATATTTCTTGGCATACTATAACTACCAGGGTAGATGGGACCCATCACAGACAAAAATACATCTCCTTCCTTGAGTCCTTCTATCACCTTCATTTTGCCATTAATAGGCAAACCAAAGCCATCAGATAAGGAAAAGAAAGAACACCTATTTTATTTCAGAAGCAATGTCTATAGCAACTTAGTGCTGGCTGAATATGAGAAAATAGAAAATCACATCCTTAAGTAATTGATGTGGGGATCTGTCCACAGTTCACATGGGCAGAGAATCAGCAGACTAAGGAGATCATTCAACTATAAGATATGAAAACAGGTCAGATAAAACTAAAGCATCAAGTTGTTTCCTAACAAAAATTTTAGCCAGTGGCAACCAATATTAAACAACTGCAATAACTTGAACTCTTCTTCAATTTATAATAGTAGCAGAGCCTTTAAATCATAAAGATTTTCTGATTGATTTTGGAGTTTTAGCCTCTAATATATAATAATCTTTAATAATATATAATAATTTTAATAACTTTTAAGTGGACAATTTCCTTTACTTGTTTACTTATGCTGATGACTTAACATTAACATGATTGATAAGTCTAGTAATTTACAGTTAAAATTGGAGAAATTTTAAAAATGCATTCAATAGAAATATAATGGAAATCTGTTGCTTGGTCTGCCAAGAGTTCTGTATCCCTTTCATTGGATAATAGCAGGCTCCCTATCTCATTTCTTTGGAAAAACTGCTTTTTACCATCTAATTCTGCTGGGCTGTCACAGTTTCCTGAACGCTTGGCCACAATTGCCAAGTAAGTATTGGGTCCACTACCCTCGCCAGACCAGTTAAAATCTTCTGGAGTTTTATATATGGTCACAGGAAGCAGAGAACTCTTTCATCCTCTCTGGACACTAGCTGAGGTAATGTTAGCTGCCACCTCCCCCTTCTCTGCCCTCCTGGAGGGACCCATCTGCAATAGGAGAGAAGGAGCCAACACTTACTAAGAAACAGAGCTGAGGTGGAGAGAGAATAGGGAGAGGAGAAAACCCAGTAACACCACTTTCATCTCTGGATACAGTTCCACCTCAGACCAGATGTAGCTTTCATTGTTTGCACTATTGAAAGTAAGAGTTCTTATTACAAAAAATAAAAATTCATTTCTTAATTGAGTGCTCAAGATCAAATCTATAAAAATATGCTTATATTTACAAGGCAGCAAACCATTTCCCTTGGTTGCTTTTATTTTTTTTCCATAGAATATTGTGCCTCACTCTACTTCAATCTTTAAATAAGGTCAAGAAATACTCTTGGCAAATGTTCTTAAATATATCAATGTTCTGTCCCCTTTGATTAAGTTCTTGGGGATATTTGAAATAACTTGGCAAAGTGATAGGCTGTCTTTATTTTTGCCCATGGATCAGCTAAATACAAAAGTTAAAGTGACCTTTCCTTGTCAAAATAATTTTAGGCTTAATAAGAGACAGTGACTTAATGGGGTTGGAAATTTTAAACCTAAGATCCAAGTTTTCCAAAGAGGTAGGGGGAATAGACAAGAGCAGAAGAAAGGAAAGGGAAGAAGAGAGGATAGTAAAAGAAAGATGTCTTAATTTGCCAGGGCTTAACAAATACTTCAAAATGGGGTGGCTTAAACAATAGGAATTTATTGTCCTACAGTTTTGGAGGCTAGAAGTCCAAAATCAAGGTCTCAACAGGCTATATCTTCTCCTGAAGTCTAGCATTCTGGTGCTGGCTTGCCACAATCCTTGGGGTTCCATGGCTTGCATCTTTGCCTCCATCAAATTGCTTCTCTTTTTTAGCTTCTGTTTCTCCTACTCAGTCACTGTGTCTGTCTAGATTTCCTTTTCTATAAGGACTTCAGCTATATGGATTAAGGTCCACCTTAAGTCAATTAGGCCTCAGCAAAAGAGGATCTTTGAAGAGCCTATTCACAAATGAATCTGCACATTAACTAATAATATCTTCAAAAGCCCTATTTAAAAATGGGTTCATATCCACAGGAATGCATATTAAGACTTAAACGTGTCTTTTGTGGGATTCAAGTTTCAGTCCCCAAAGAAGGGAAATGAATGGAAGGGGAGAGGGAAGAGGAAAGGAAGGGAGGGGGAGGGGAGGAGAGGAGAGGGGAGGTGGAAGGCTGAGGAGAGGAAGGGAAGAGGGAAGAGAAGAGAAGAGAAGAGAAGAGAAGAGAAGAGAAGAGAAGAGAAG